>JANZLE010000001.1:1568719-1579108 GCA_026413485.1 Osteogeneiosus militaris
ATTGCATTGTGGTTCCTGATGCACAAAAGCTATCACCTCATCCAAATCAGTATATTGTTTTCTTCTGAATAGACTCATTTCATTGCGATGGCTCTTCAGAGTCTGGATGTTTCTGATAATATGGTGATTCTGGGCTAAAATCATGAGTATTTCCTTTTTGCTACGTAAATCTGAGTGAAAAATACAATTTGATGAGATCATCCATAATCTGTGGCAAGTGTGTGCATATATGGTGTGATGAGGTTGAGCCAACCTTGAAAAGTGAAGTGATGTCCCTTGACAAAAAGAATTTAAAAAAGACTTTATAATATCATATTTTTCTTGTAAATTTCAACTTTAGGAAATTCTGAGCTTTTTTTCTCAGAACATTACACCCCACCTCCAGCTCTGTAATTTTTAATTTTTTTTTACCTTCAATGACCCTAATATGTCGGTGTATAGAGGAATTGTCAGTAATAACACAAGCAATCAGAGTTTGCGGTGGCCTCCAAACATGCCCACCATGGACTACAATTCCCAACTGTTGTAGTGTGCCCTCCCTCTCCCGAGTTCTAATCATTGCCATAGCTGTCCTTCATGACTCATTGTTTAGCCTGCACTACTTAAAGCGCTCAGTCACAAACATCCAGTGCGAAGTATCATTCTGTGTACATGTACCTGATCATACCAAGCCGTTTGCCCCTCAAATCTGACTTTAGTGACTTGACCCTGCTTTCTGTTTCTATCTGGACTCTGAACTTTGTTTATTCCTCTGACATGCTGTTTGCAAATCAACTGACCCTTCGCTCGACCCTGACTCTGCCTTTAGTCTCATGTTTTGGATTTGGCTGCCAGTTTGTGACATGCCTGGTCTCTCCTGCAACTGCTTCCGTAAGTCTGCACAATGACAGAATGCTTGGATGTGCACTATGGATGTAGCGGAAGAGGCAAAGCAAACTGCTCATACTATGCAGAGATGATTGTTGGGAGAATGCCAGTAAATGTTGAGTGAGTTAAACACCTGTATGTCACAACTAACTGCTGTTGTCTCGCAGGCCCTCTGACATATCCCGTGACCCCTGTGAGTGCTTCCACAATGGTTCTTTGACCAGATAATATTTCCAGGGAGGTGCCTGAATGCAAGGGTTTCATCCTACATTGCTTACTATACTCTATGGCCCTCACGGGAGTTACTGAAGAACAGAAGATAGCTCAATTCATTAATCTACTCACTGGGAGTGCTATGAAGTGGGCTAGCACCATATGGGAATGGGATGGTGAGCCTTCAACATCCTATGATCTTTTATTGATCTGTTCAAATAACCATCAACCTGAGAGCATTGAAGTAAGAGAAAAACTACTGATGAGCCAGCAAGGAGAGAGGACAGTGGCTGAGTACACCCTTGAATTCCACACACTAGTGGCAGGCAGTGGGTGGAACACACTGGCACTGAAAGCCAAATTCTGCCAAGGGCGAAACCCAAATATTCTAACTGAGCTTGCATGTCAGGATGAGCGACTCACATTGGACTCTCTCATTGACCTGGTCGTTAGACTGGGACCATCTTCTCCATAACAGGCCTTCCTTGCAGCACACTCCTGTTTGCTCTCAACCTCCCCAGTCTCCCATGCTTATGGAAGTTTCCAACATGTGCATGCCCTGCTCTGAGAGGGAAAGAATGTGCTGGGAGGGGCTATGTTTCTACTGTGGCAAACATGGTCATCTGTTGGCACAATGTCCTGTTTGACAGAGGGCAATTTCATCAGTCTTAAGGTCATTCAGAGGCTCCATTTGCCTACCAGAGAGCTCCAACGACCAATGAGCTTGAAGGCGATAGATGGCAGACCCATTGGGGAGGGGCTCATCACTACTCACACCGCACCAGTAGAGAATCAGGTTGGGGCACTTCACAAAGAACTCATCTCACTGTTTATCATCCACACTGCACATCAGGCCATAGTTCTGGGATTCATTTGGTTACAACTCCACAACTCCCTCATCTCCTGACAGAACTCAGAAACACTACGATGGTCTCCCTCATGTCTTCAAGACTGCCTGCAACTTCCACAGATCGCCCTGACTTCCACTTCCATGGAGAGACCCTTACCCGGGGGTGTCAAACATGTTCCTGTTTGCTACCATGAGCTTAAGGAGGTATTCAGCAAGGGTAAGGCCAGTGGTTTGCCCCCTCACAGACCTTATGATTGTGCCATTGACCCCCTCACTTGCACCTTCACACAGCCACATATACTCACTCTCCATCACAGAACAAGCCACCATGAAGAAATATGTTCAGGAGGCACTGCAACAGGGATATATCCATCCATCTACATCCCCCGCATCTGCAGGCTTCTTTTTTGTGGAGTTCTTCTCCTACCCTGTATTGATGACTGAGGACTGAACCAAATTACAGTAAAGTACCCCTACCCACTTCCACTAGTACCATCTGCTCTAGAACAATTACGCTCTGCTTGCATGTTCACTAAATTAGACCTTAGGAGTGCTTATAACTTGGTGTGAATTCATGAAGGTGACAAATGGAAAACTGCATTCAGCACAACTTCAGGCCACTTCGAGTATTGTGTAATGCCATATGGACTTTCTTGTGCACCCAGCATCTTCCAATACCTCATCAACAACGTCCTCAGAGACTTATTGGGATGGTATGTACATTGATGACATTATGATCTACTCCCCAGATGAAGTCATTCACAAAGAACAGGTAAGATCAGTACTCACCCGGTTCCTGGAGAACCAATTTTACATCAAGGCTGAGAAGTATGAGTTTCATGCAACCCATGTTGCATTCCTGGGATACATCATCAGTGTTGAGGGCGCAAGCATGGATTGAAGTAAAGTCACAGCTGTGACTACCTGGCCCACACCCACTACTGTCAAGGAACTTCAATGTTGCCTTGCTTTTGCCAGTTTCTATTGCCAGTTCATCAGAGGGTTCAATGCCATTGCTGCACCCTCACCACTTTGCTTAAGAAAGGTCCCAAGCATCTCCAGTGGAACCAGGCTGCAGAGGATGCTTTTAATCAGATCAAGTCAGCCTTCACCACAGTACCAACTCTCAAACATCCAGATCCTTTGAAACCCTTCACCGTGGAGGTAGACGCTTCTGAAACTGCAGTGGGAGGGGTGTTGTCTCAGCACTTCAGGGAAAAGCCTAACTACACCCCATGGCCTTTTTTTTTCTAAGAAACTTTCATCAGCCAAACAGAATTATGACATCGGGAACCAGGAACTTCTTGCAATAAAGCTAGCCCTCAAAGAATGGAAGTGTTAGCTCAAGGGGGCCACACATCCATTCATTGTCCTCACCAACCACAAGAACCTTGAATATCTAAAGACAGCTAAATGATTGAATCCACAGGCATAGTGGGCACTCTTTTAGGTGCTTCCAATTCACCATCTCATACCATCCCAGCTCCAGAAACACTAAAACAGATCTGTTATCTCGAATTCATACATCTACAACCTTCAACCAAGAACCCACTCCAATCCTGCCATCCAAGTGCTTTGTTAATGCCATCATATGGAAAATTGAAAAGGAAATGACACAAACTCAACCACGCGACGAAGCCAACTCATTACCTGGGTTTTCTCATCTCCTGCCACTGGACACCCCAATAATTAGTGCATCTACCAGCTAATCTGAACTCGGTATTGGTGGGAGAACATGGTGTCTGAAATCAATAAGTTTGTCTCTTCCTTTTCCACCTGTGCCCATACCAAGGTACCCCAGGCTCCACCCATGGGTAAGCACTTGCCACTCCCTACACCCCAATGACCCTGATCCCATCTGGCTATAGACTTTATCACAGATCTGCCCAAGTCATAGAATAACAAAGTTATCATGGTGATCAATGACCGGTTCTCCAAGGTGCTGAAGCTCATCCCCTTGCTTGGCTTGCCCACTGCCTTTGAAATGAATGAACTCATCTTCTCACATCTTCACATATTATGGAATCCATGAAGATATTGTACATGATCAGGGCCTCCAGTTCACTTTCAGGGTGTGGGCAAAGTTCATGGACAAAGTAGGGGTGTCAGGGAACATAACCTTGGGACACCAAGTTTAATGGCCAAGTGGAATGTGCCAATCAGGAGATCAGGTGCCTCTTGAGGGTGTTCTGTATGGAAAATCACAAAGACTGATCTCAACTGTCAGTAAAAGTGCCAGCAATCAGAGTTTGTGGCAGCCTCCAAACATGGCCACCACGTACTACCATTCCCAAGCGACACAGCGCCCTCCCTCTCCTGAGTTCTAATCATTGCCACAACTGTTCCTCATTACTCCTCATTTAGCCTGCACGCCTTCAGGATCTCAGTCACAAACATCTAGTGCAAAGTATCATTCTGTGTACATGTACGTGATCATATACTGAGCCGTTTGCCCCTCAAATAACTCCCCTGCAACTGCTTCCATAAGTCTGCACCCTGACAGGAATAATAAACTAATTCTCTTTTAATCTGTTGATTAGATAACTGTCTACAGCTATTTTAATTTAGAATGCTTAGACTAAACTCATTTGTTGGGTGAGATTAGGGTGTTTGACTGGCTGATCTTGAACTGCAGACTGTACATTTGACACTCTGGTCTAGTACATGTCGCTTAAAAGGTGCTTTTCATTTTGTTATTTTCAGCTCTCTGTGAGCTTTGCCGATAATGAGTTTTGTGGATATCACTAAATGTCAGTCAGCTGTGCTATGGACAATCTTGGTCATTTCTGGAGTATTTATCAATATACATGTTGTAAGGGGACATCTAGCTTAATCTTGTCAGTCTGGCTCCTATGACCAGAGGGAGCCCAAGAACAGAGTTGAAATTACAATTCGTGGCAATCAGCCACAATGAGCTCCTGTATTATTCTCTTGGCACAGACTTTTAGTAGGCCTGATCAAGTGCTCAAAGACTTTATCTTTGAGCACTTGGGACCTCCCTGTCACTCTGGGTGGCTTACTGGGTTGTGTTCTCTCCTCTGATTGGTGGAGACCAGGTTTCATGCCTTCTCTGTTATATTCACATGAGTATGAAGACAATAAACATTTATGAACATTTTTAGAAATTTTTGTTTGGTTGACCTAGCAATACATTTACACAGAATTAATTTATTTACATGCAATTTACACAAATTACTGACAAATCATGCCCAATAGTAGTTTATATCATCAATAAATAAATTATATATTGTCCTTTTTCCATAGGTTCATGAAGAAAGACCAACATGTCCAATCAGAGTTTGCTGAAACAGCGAACTAACATGGTGAAACAAACATGATGAAAAACAAACAAACAAAAAATGACAGGTGCAGTGTAGTTTTTGAAAAGCAGCCACACAGTGGATGAGATTATCATCCACTTTATCCATTTTGAACAAAGTTGTAAGTTAATTTATTTCATAATAAACTCAGTATAACTAAAAAAAAAAATGCTATTCTGTGAATATTACTGAGTGTTAATGAGTTAATATTTTAATACTAAAGTGAGTGGTGAGCTTGTGCTGGCTCTTTGCTAGTTTTTTTTAACCTTTTTAAAATTTTGCCTGGAATCTATTCAAGTGCCACTTCAGTATATATATTTGTACAAGTATTGAGTTAAATTTCATTATTTTGAGTGAGATAATATACTTATGTTTGTTTTCCAGAATTTACAGTAGATGTTACAGAAGCAAAAAGAAAAAATGCTGTGTGAAAAGCTTTGAATTATTATTATTATTATTATTATTATTATTATGTTTTTATTGTGGTATTTTAATTATCGTAATAGTGTATTTTGTTCAAATTTTATGATTTTATTATTCATTTAAAAACTCATGTGTTTTAATGCCAGTATTATTATTCTAGACTTATGTAACATAAGGAACTGATATGGAATTATGTGGTAATCAAAAACAGTGTTCACCAAGTGTTCCATATTTTAGATTCTTCAAAGTATCCAGCATTTACCTTGATGACGCTTTGCACACTATCGGCCTTATCTTTACCAGTTTCATGAGGTCGTCACCTGGAATGCTTTTCAATTAACAGGTGTGCCTCGTCAAAAGTTAATTAGTGCAATTTCTTGCCTTCTTAATGTGTTTGAGATCAAACAGTAAGTAATAAAGTAATAAAAATACAGTAAAAAGCCCTATTCCACAACTGTAATAATTCATATTATGTCAAGAACCGCTGAACTAATTAAAGAGAAATGATATCCATCATTAAGACATGACGTGTCTTTTAATGAACAAAATTTTTTAAAAACCATTGAATTATACAAGGGGTGTCCAAACATTTGACTGGTACTGTATATGACTGTAAAGTGTCACTGTACTTTTTGTAATCTGCAGAATTGGAGGGCCTAAAGAATCCCAGGGTGATGGGAAGCTGGTGAAGAAGGTTCACCAGGTGACTAGTAAGTATAAAGAGCATACTCATCTTTAGTTGATCATCCACTAAAATATTTCATTCAGTTCATATTTTCTCTTTATATGAGGCATTTTTAGACCAGCATGCAAATTTCAACATACCGTATATGCTTTATGTGTAACACTGTTTTTTTAATACAAATATCACAAGCTTTACTTCTCTTTTCCTTTAGAGATGTGCGTGTACATTCTATGTAAAATATTTAGCGCCACCTGTTGGCTATAGAATATAGCAGATCTTGTAATAATTGTGCTGATTTAACCATCAGAATATAGTGCATAGAAAACTCAAATGTGTCTTACAGACCACTGCATGTGGACATGTTTATACTTTCATCCACTTAAAATGATTAATATTCATAATAACATAATGATGACAATTGTCTCTTGTGAATTCCCCCAGTGTCCCAGCCAAAGCGTAACTTCAGTGCAGTGAGATCTCCCAAAGACATTACATCTGAGAACTCCATATCCAGGTATGCTGGTCCACCATGTGTTCCAGAAATGTCTATTTCCAGAAAGTCTTAAAAACTCAGAAGTAATATAACACCAAGATTTCACCTGTGACCTTTCTCACCCTGTTTCAGCAGGTTGCTATTCTGCTGCTGGTTCCCCTGGATGCTACGTGCAGAAATGCAATCCTAAACACACTACTTATTACTCTGCTTCCCCCATTTCTATTCTTTCTATTCCTATTCTAATTATACACTTCCCCGTCGCTGTCCATCCACTTACATTTATTCATTTGGCAGATGCGTTTTTCAAAGCAACCTACAAATGATACAGTGTAATCCAAACATGGAGCTGAGGATTAAAAGGTTTTGCTCAAAGGTCCGTCAGTTCTCTGACAGTTAAACTCCCAATCTTCTTATAACAAGCTTCAAAACCTTAAAGCACTGAGCTATCACTGCCTGAGCGGCTATCGATCCTAAACTTGGGCTTTTCTTTAAGAATCATGCAGATTGTGACCGGCACAAATGTGCAAGATCCCTCTCCCAGCCTTCCCCTTCAACTGCAGTTCAATAGCAAAAACTAGTGCCTTGTAATGTCCTGCATTCCATTTGTTAAACGATCAGTAAAAAAAACAAGTTATCTTGAATTCTGAAATGGAGAAAAGTACAGTGTCTTGCAAAAGTATTCATCCCCCTTGGTTTTTGTCACATTACAAGCTGAAATTGAAATGGATTTTTGGAGGGTTAGCACCATTTGATTTACACAACATGCCTACCACTTTAAAGGTGAAAATTGTTGTTTTATTGTGACACAAACAATATTTAAGATGAAAAAAAAAAAACCTGGAGTGTGCATAGGTATGAGACCCCTATAAATGAGACCCCATCTCTTGTGGATTCTCTGTTGTTCGAGAAGGATGCTCAAGGAGTGCCTTGGAAAAAATTCCTTAGGAATATGCAGGTATGGGCTATGGATGAATTCTGGCAACTAGCCAAAAATAGATTAAAAATCAGGTTTTGGACATTTTTTTTCTCTATATAGCATACTTTGACATCTCAACTCAAGAAACCATGCAGATATCTCACCAAAAAAATGTGATGTGGACATGTTTTTATTGACTTGCATATGCCTCCTGTAAAGATCCCGTTGGGTAAGGAATTGGTTTAACAAAAGCATTGGTGGTCAAAACAGTCAGTATGTTTGAAGATGACTGAAACCTTGCTAACTACTAAGTGCTTCTGTTATTCAACTAAACTGTGGTTTCGTGACTAAAGTTGATTAGCATCAGCAGAAAACTCTATTGACACTTGGCCTGATAAAATGCTTCGGAAGTGATCTTATATTGCAAAGGCCAGAAAAGTAAAACAAGGTTGCGAAGAATCTCTTGAAAATCATAACCCCAATCACAGGAAGAAATACCCCTTTAAGCAATACAGGATGGCCTCCTTCTAATGTGGTGAGAGGGATGCACGCAAGTGGTATAGTTCCATGTCAGCAGAATATGTACACTTTGTATCTTGTAGACTTATCTGTGTACTGAATGGCATCAGAGATGTACAGTGGATATAAAAAGGTCTACAGACCCCTGTTTAAAACTGCAGATATTTGTGATGTAATTTTTTTTTTTTTGCATTATCCTGTTTGCACAAGTATGCACACCCCTTAACTAATACTTTGTTAAAGAACATTTTGCTTGTAATACAGCACTCAGTCTTTTTGAGTAAGATTTCTACTTAATATCCTGATTTGGCAACTTTATTCCACTTTGCCTTACAAAAAAAAAAAAGCTTCAGGTCTATCAAATTGTGATGCGATCCTGTGTGCACCCCTCTACAATTCATTCCACAGGTTTTCAATAGGATTTAGATCTTGACCCCAAAATTTTGATCGTCTTCTTCTTAAGCCATTCCTCTGTTGAACTGGATTTGTGATTTGGGTTGTTATGCTATAATGCGACATTTTTCTTCATCTTCAGCTGTCTAATGAAGTCCTGTAAGTTTTGTGGCAAAATACTGTCGATTGGTATTCGGGGCCATCCATGATTCCTTCTATCTTGACTACAGCCTGAGACTTAATGATGAGAAACAGCCCCATAGCATGAAGCATCACCATGCTTCACTGTGGGTTTGGTGGTCCTTGGGTGATAAGCTAGCATCAACAGAAAAACCTGTTGATGTTTGGCCTGAGAAAATGCTTCGGAAGTGATCTTGAATTGCAAAGGCTTGCTTTTGTGCCAAAAATAACTTTCAAAATTATGCCAAAAATTTCAACACATTCCATGACACATTTTCAAACAGATTTGGTGTAATTTAGTTGTACTTGGATGCTGTACGTACTAAAGAAGGCAACTGGACTTGCTTGAAATTCTTGAAGACATTTCACCTCTCATCTGAAAGACTTCAAATCTGTCTGACAAGTGGGGAATTCCAGGTATTTATCCTCTAGTGGACCAAAAGCAACCCTAAGGAGAGTCGTCAAGGTCACCTGGGTCGTTGAGTCATCCTGTAGGTGTAGGTCCCTGGGGGCCAGGTGAGAATGGTGTTAGCAGCCAGGAGAGTCATTAAGGTGATTTGTGGATCATGGATTCTCTCTGCCATCATGTGAGTCATTGAAGTCAACTGGGTCTTGGTGTGGATGTGTATTCGGTTTTCTGGGAAGTGCACCAAGGACTGCATTGTAGGTGGCTGATAAGTGGTGTCTCAGACCACCTCCTCTGTTCAGTGATGGTCATTCTAGGTTGATGATGATGGCTTCTTTTACTCCTCTTTCAAACTACCAGTCTTCTCTGGCTAAAATGTGTACACCATAATCCTGAGACAAGTGTTCTTTGTTATATAGATGAAGGTAAACTTCAGAGTCCTGGCCTGAGGTTCTCCTGTGTTGAGTCATGCACCTATGAAGCAGTTGTTTAGAGTCTCCCATGTACAGGTCCATGAATTCCTCACTGCATTGAATTGCGTGCACTACATTGTCCTGTTTGTGTCCTTAGGGTGGACCAATTTCTGCCTCAGAGTGTTGCTGGGTCTGAAATGTACAGTAATGTTGTGCTTGGATGTTTTGTTATTTCTTATGTGCAATTCTTGTCACATGCTAGGACTGACCAGTACTTGCCAGATATTCCTGCAGCTCCTTTAATGTTTTCATAAGTATCTTGGCAGCCTCCCTGATAAGTTTTCTTCTTGTCCTTTTGCAAATTTTGGAGGGACATTCTGTTCTTGGTAACATGACTGTAGTCCACCATTTTCTCCACTTGTTAATGATGGTCTTCATGGTGTTCCATGGTTCATCTAACTCTTTTTGGAAATTCTTTGTACCCCTCTCCTGATTGATACTTTTCAACAATGAGATTCCATACACGCATTGTAAGCTCTTAGTGGACTAGGGCTGCGTACCGGTACTGTACCATGAAAATTGATTTGGTACAGGTCCAAAATACCAGATCATGAAGTACCGGTACTGTACTGATATAAATTTACACCAAGTATATGCTTATTTTGTGACTGAAGATGCGTAAATCCTACCACAAAGACGAAAATTTAG
>JANZLE010000001.1:2938287-2948630 GCA_026413485.1 Osteogeneiosus militaris
GAAGTGTTAACGCCGAAACTGTCAAAAGGTAAACAACTAAAAGATATCCTTGTCTTTAAAAACGAATTTAAAACATAGTGTCAATAAGATAGACATAATGAACGTTCACTACATATAGAGTGTATTTCTGATTAGTCATTGAAAAGAACAGTGCTTTTCTTTTAAAAATAAGGACATTTCAAAGTGACCCCAAACTTTCGAACGGTAGTGTATGTCACTCTACCCAATGAAGAATGAGTGTTGAATATGGTTTATGATATTGCATGGTTGTCAAGACAGCATGACGTCACACGTCGGGAGACATAAAACTTCCGTGCTAGCGAGCGACTGTGACAATTTGTCAACAAACATGGCCGCCAGGCTTGCTTCGGTAAATACGGAAGATTTTGAGAGAATTTCGAAAGAGAAAAACGCATTGAACACTGGAAAGGAATGTGTAATAATAATAATATTGGCTGTATTTTTTTTGGTGTATCAGATATATTCCATTCAGCCACTCAAGTAGAGTCAAGTTTATTTTTATAGCGCTTTTAACAATAGGCATTGTCGCAAACCTGTGGCGACGGTGGCAAGGGAAAACTCCCTCAGACGACATGAGGAAAAAACCTCGAGAGGAACAAGACTCAAAAGGGAACCCATCCTTATTTGGGTGATAACAGACAACGTGATTATAGCCTTTATTACATGATAACATTTACAACGTGATTATAACATTTTAACATGAAGTCTGTTTCGTTGCTGTTATAAACTCTTCACTGATGGAAACTTGCGTGCAAACTGTTCATGACAACTGCAGTGCTAAAGTTAGCAAGTCAAAGTTAGCTACTTCTTCGACTTGTTCGATATCATGCTAGCTGAAGGGACTATATCTGATATACCATGAACAAATAAGCCAACCAATCTTCTTTAAATATTTACCTTATGGAAATTGTTCTGTTTTCATTTTAGATGATTGACAAGCTTTTCCCCTGCATGATTGTGACCCCACTGGACTGCTTCTGGGAGGGCTCCAAACTGCAGGGAGGCTCAGCCTACTTACCGTAAGTATGACCCTCTTATCTGACACTTTCACATACTGACACATACAAGCTGTACATAGCATATCTTAGTTCATACAGCTAAAGTTAACCTCAGGTGGCTGGACGGGGCATACTTGACCTACCTAAATGTAACATATGCTCTGTTAACGAGAGCCCCCCTGCCTCCTTGGCAACACTGGCAGTGACAAACTTCAACATCAAGCTCCAAGCAAAAGGTTGTTGAGAAGCCAGGGCTTGCTTCCTTCATCACCTGGACTTGTGCTGTCATTAGAGTAGTGACAGGACTCTTTCCACTTATTTTCACCCATCCTGCTATAAAAGCCAGGCAAAAGAAGCCCTCATGGATAGTGGACAGAGGGAGGAACAGAAGAGATGGCTGCTGCTGGGTGGGTAGGAGGTGGGGGTGGATGTCCAGGCGGGTGGAGGGGGTATGCTTTTGGTCAAACAATGGTAAGCATTCTCTGGGTTTACGACTGAGTGTCCATCAGTGAGGGGGCCCCAGCTTTGTCAGCACTGGGTAACACTGTGCATTCTCATGGTAATCGCTCGGGTTCTGAGCTGTAAGTTGTCCAACAAATAAAATGGCATTATTCAAGTCTTGGGTCCAGAGAGAGAGAGAAAGAGAGAAGCATGCAACAAATTTACAGCAAACTTTGATCTACGTACCTAAGTTATCAAAGTGTCTGGCATAGTGGTTGGGCAGGAAGAATTTGCCCTGCACTTTTTTTTTCTTCGTTTTTATTGATATAGATTTATAAATCATGTTTTAATCAGATTATGCACTGATGTGCATGCAATAGATGAACATGTGTTTTTGCTATCTTCAGTTCACTCAAGGGGCCTTTGCAAATTTCAGAGATCCAACCACTGCTTCTAAATTTCAGGGCTTAGTGGGGTTTTTTTTTTCTTTACCAAACAAATGATTTTCTCTTTTCCTCAGTGTTTCACCATGTGTGCATGGCGCTAGGGAAGAAGTGAATGTCTTTTCTTGCTTTCACTTCAGTAAATTTGAGGGTTTTTGAAAGCAGAGAGAGAGAGAGGAAAAACTTGACAGAACAAAGAACAGCAATCTATGGAAAAACAAAAGGACCTAGGCCAGTTCACTCAAGCAAAAAATAGGAGATAAAGGAGGCTCTCTTTGCAGGCAGGAGCAAAGGCGCTTGGTATGTGGGAATGGGAGAGGCACAGCTTTATTCGAAGCTACTCTTCATGAGTTATTGGAGATTGGGCCCAGTGTTAGGACACTATTCCCTCTCTCTCTCCCTTCTGCAGCCAGCACTGGCCACTCTGAAAGACCCCCCGCTCTCCTTGGTGCATATATCAACCTGCGTTTGCATCATTTTAAGGGATATAAACAGAAGAATGACTAGGCTGAGAATATCGCTTTCTCCCAGTATTTCTCACTTGCTTCATCTTGATCTTAAAGCCTTGACACTGCATAAGTGGCACGGTGATCAGATTAACTGCAACGGTGCATAAAATTGCTCTTTTTCTTCAATTGGTTGTGTCCATGTTGTCATCTGTGAGCATTTTTTGGCACATTTGATCACAGTGGCCACGATAAGACACTTCCCCGTTGACTATACATGGAAAGCAGCGGTGAAATACAGCCTTCAGACATCTCCGTACAGCATAGTACTTTCCTGTTATTTCAGATGTAGATTCGAGTTGGGGCTCTTTGGTATTGAGTAGGAGGCTGTGGATTAGAGCCTTTAGCCAGAGACCCGGCAAGCATCAGTTTGGAGCTATAGAATGGGTTAGTGCAGATCTTGACCCACCGCTACTGCTCCTGGCATCTTATCAAGATGTTTGGGAGGCAGCGGTAATTGTTATGACTCTATGTACAAGGGTTAAGATACTGGAGTCCACAGCCTGCTAGCGCTTTACGCCCTAGCCGTGTAATAGGATAATAAACGCTACTTTATACTGTGGCTGTGGTCCAAATGAAACCAGCAAGAATCTAGTGCTGTCCAGCCTAGAGACCAGGCAATAGTGAATAATGATGATGGGAAGGCAGAAGAGGGGTGGTACTGGAGTTGTGTTTGCAGACATCCAGATATTAATAGTCATTGATGCATGCCGTGTATGTTGTGTGGCTTCTCCAGGGGCATGCCTGACATTCAGTGGATGAATCTGGACCCTCTGAAGCTCATGGAGGAGTTGAGCCAGTTCACCTCATTAGAAGGTTTCAAGGAGATGCTGGACAAGGCTCAAGTTGGCCATGCGTACATGAACCGGCCCTGTCTTGATCCCAATGACCCAGACTGCCCGCTCAGTGCCCCCAACAAGCACCTGCGGCAGGTGGGCATGGAGCTTTTATGATGAATTGCCACGAATGAGATGAAGATTTTAGGTGTTTGAATTACATTTGTTGCTATGCTGTTCAGAGTCCAGATATTGCTATGGAACTGCAGGGTGGCTGCCATGGTTTCTCAAAGAAGTTCATGCACTGGCAGGAGGAGCTGATCCTGGGGGAACGGATGAAGAACTCGCAGGGGGTTTTACAGAGGTGAGAGCGGAAGATGAGTTTCTGAATCTGATTCCAGCGAAGTATAGAACCGTTAATGGACAGCCAAACTGTATAAACTCTACACACCAGAATAAAATGGTATTGCAGACAAAAAGTACCATCTCATTAATAATGGACATACAGGTTAATGGAGAACATAGTAGAAACCTCGCTGTCTAACTTACTATTCACAGTCTTGTATGGTCATCCATGTAAGTCAACTTCATTTGTATAAATAAAAGACTTTGTCTAGGAGGACAAAATGGCTCACCCACTGCTTCCTTTTCCTCTTGCAGTGCAGAGGCTTTGCAGACCATGTTTCTCCTCATGAGTCCCAAGCAGCTATATGAACACTTTAAGGATGACTATGAGATCCATGACATCAACTGGAATGAGGATAAGGCTACTGCGATCCTGGAGTCCTGGCAGAGAAAGTTTGTCGAGGTATTTTTTTGTGAAATGATACATGAGCATGTCTGGATCTCTAGATTTACCTGCCATAGAGCTCGGGGCAGGGCTGGGTCTCGGGTGAGGCTAAAAATGGAGGGGACTTTCTGTGTATAGTCAAGAATGGCAGTGTTTGCCTTAATTCCATCAATCCACGTAGTAGATGGAATCCTCCTAGGAGACTTCTGTCAGACTTCCAGTTATAGAAATAAGCCATTTTTGAGAGAGAGAGAGAGAGAGAGAGAGAGAGAGAGAGAAATAGTGAGCAAAAGAGGGAAGTGGAGTTGGCAGAAACAAAGTGCTGGCATATTTAGTTCCCCTTCAGGTTGTTGGCTCGTCGTAGAACCGATGGAGTAGCCTGAAGGGGAATCTCATCTGATCCATCTGACCCCTGACCCTGGCATCTGTGCTCTTTATTCCATGCTTATCAAACTTCCTGTGGGCTCACATTATGTTGTTTGGGAGTTATTAGCATTGAAACAATATGAGCTGACCTGCTTGGAAAGTAATTTTAAATGTCATCACACGATGGAGATGTCTGTATTTCAGTAATATGCTCTGTAGAGTAATAGTAACATTTTCTTATCTGTTTAGTTAATTGGCTCTGGTTGTAGCTCCTGACGATTTGTCTTCTTGCTAGGTGGTCCATGGAAGCATTCCTCAAAACTCCTCCTCTGATGTCCACGCTTTTTCTACCACTACACTCAATGACATCATGAAGTCCTTCTCCGACGTCAGTGTCATCAGGGTCGCAGGAGGTTATCTGCTCATGGTAAACTAGTAGTTACAACCAATGTTACTATAACAATGCTAAAGACATAGTACTGTATATGCATCTAATATGCTGTTTTGTGTGTGAAGCTGTTGCGTAACTTTTTTTTTTCTCTGTACGTTTGTGTGTTTATATGGGTGTAGCTGGCCTATGCATGTGTGACCATGCTCCGCTGGGACTGTGCTAAGAGTCAGGGTGCGGTGGGACTCGCTGGAGTGCTCCTGGTGGCTCTATCTGTAGCTGCAGGTTTAGGGTTATGCTCTCTGTTGGGGTTGTCTTTCAACGCTGCCACTACACAGGTACACACAGACACCCCTGAACACACTTTAGCATAACTGTTTATTTCGCACAGATTCTAAGACAGAATGGTGTAATCCTCCACAGGTGCTGCCATTTTTGGCGCTGGGTATAGGGGTGGATGACATGTTCCTTCTGGCTCATTCTTTCACAGAGACTGGCTCCAACATCCCCTTCAAGGCAAGAGGCTCTCGGATATGCTACCGCAATCCACGAAAAATCGAGTCGTACATGAGGTGATAGCCGACAAGGCACGTAGGGCCGAGTTGGCTATAAGCCATGTACGACAAGATTGAGTGGAATAACTATTTTATTCTATCCACAGTCACTGGATTTTGAGAAACAGAGCATTTTTATTTTTTGCAAATTGGATAAATAAAACCTTTTTGTTGGAATGAGTTTTTATTTCGTCCTCGGTTGGTTCAGCAGCACGTGCCGCCATTTTGTTTTTCTCTACTCACGGTATATGAGCTGATAGCCTAGTAGTAGAGTAGCCAATCAGAGCGTGCGATTGCTCATATCCAGCGAATGTGTATAGAATAATAAAAATATATCTCCACTTGTGCTGCTGCATTTAGACCGTGTGTTTACTTTGTGCCCTTTGTTCCCTCTTTCAGGAAAGGACTGGTGATTGTCTCAGAAGGACTGGCACTAGTGTGGCTCTCACCTCTATTAACAACATGATCGCCTTCTTCATGGCAGCCCTCGTGCCCATTCCTGCCCTTCGGGCTTTCTCATTGCAGGTATCGCTCGGACTGTGAGCGTGCATGTGTGTATGAATTTGTGAGTGAGAAACCTGGAAACGTCTACACCTTGTGAAGGCTATTTAGTAAGCCGGCAGGAACAGTAGCACTCTGAAAAGGTCAGTGAAGAGTAGACATAATAAACGACTGACTGCTTTTGTTAGGGTGGTTTTTTTTTCCATCCCTCTTTCTCTTTCTCTATGTTTATGGCTGCTCCCCCTCTGTCTACCTAAAAACGAAGCCTGTCTCTCAGGTTCTTCTACAGAGTCAGGGAGAGAGATGGAGAAGAGCGAGTAATAGGATGTGTGAATACTCAGTATATCACCAAGCTGTCAACCCACATTTCTCTGATCTCTCTCAGCAAGCACTGGGTGGTCCTGCTCTTTAGTGATATGGAGTATAATGTCTGCCCCAGGCAGGCAGGCAGGTTGTGTGTGTGTGTTGGGGGGTTAATACTGCTCAGGCTAGTCGTATCCTTAGGAGTCCCCTTTCACTTGCTTGTTGACTATGTTTGGAGCCGAAGGAGGGGGTAAAGCTGTGTGATTTAGGATGCATATTTTACTATCCAGGATTCAGTCTCAAGGCACTAAAACAGTAAGGGAGCTTGAATGCAAAGAGTGTTTTTTATCAAGTTGAGACAGCAGCTGTGGAGTTCGGTGTTGTAAATGAAAGCTCTGTGCCTTACTTCTAATCGCTCCTGTACTTTGCACTGTCTCCAGGCTGCTATTGTGGTGGTGTTTAATTTTGCTATGGTCCTACTCATCTTCCCTGCAATCCTGAGTCTGGATCTGCATAGACGCAAGGACAAAAGACTGGACATCCTCTGTTGCTTCTACAGGTAGCCATCACAGACTATAGACACTATACCTGAGAAGAACCTGGTTAATACTAACTTTGTTCAATTCAGTCAGTCAGTTACACTGGTGTATTCAAAGATGTTTTATTACTTAATGTTAAACCTTATGTGTTTATGTATCTACCTTTGCGCAGCCCGTGTTCCTCACGAGTAATCCAGATCCAGAGTCAGGAGTTCTCTAATGCCAATGATAACCACACTCACCCTCATGGTCCAGCCACCCCAACATTTGCTGGTTCCACAATCACCACCAGCACCCACATCACGACCACGGTGCAGGCTTTCACCCAGTGTGATGCTGCTGGTCAGCACATTGTCACCATTCTGCCCCCAACATCTCAGATCTCCACCAGCCCTCCCTCTGTGGTGCTGTCACCCCCAGACCCCAGACCAGCTGCCGACCCTTACGACTCCCAGCTATTCATGCCCTCCAGCTCTACCCGAGACCTGCTAGCCCAAGCAGAGGAGCCTCAAATGGGACGTGAGTGCGTGCCTCTGCCCTTTTTGCAGTGGAACCTGCCCCGCTTTGCACGAGAGAAGTACGCACCGCTGCTGCTTAAGCCTGAAACGAAGACGGTGGTGGTGGTGGTATTTGTGGCACTGCTCAGTCTTGGCCTCTATGGTACCACCATGGTCCACGATGGCCTCTACTTGACGGATATTGTGCCCAGGGACACAAAGGAGTATGACTTCATTTCAGCCCAGTTCAAGTACTTCTCTTTCTATAATATGTACTTGGTCACAATGGATAGTTTTGACTATGCCCGCTCTCAACGCG
The DNA here is from genome assembly GCA_026413485.1 of Osteogeneiosus militaris. Taxonomy (NCBI): domain Eukaryota; kingdom Metazoa; phylum Chordata; class Actinopteri; order Siluriformes; family Ariidae; genus Osteogeneiosus; species Osteogeneiosus militaris. The sequence continues at coordinate 2,945,730 of JANZLE010000001.1, forward strand.
AGCTCCTGCAACTTCACAACGCATTCAATTCGGTCAAGTACATTGTAAGAGACAGTAATCAAAAACTACCCCGCATGTGGCTCCACTACTTCCATGACTGGCTCCGAGGTAAGAACTCATCCCATTGCTTGTATCATTTGCACACATACAGAAAAGGCTTTGTTGGGGGAGGAGGGGTGTTGATAAACATTTTATGCTTCACCGTGTATGTTTCCATGGGCAAGTCCATCATAAATTAATGCCATAATTTAAAGGCACCAATATACTTGTCTGAAGATTCGTTTATTGGGACTATAGATGACCTATCCAGTTTCGGACTGGGTGTTTCAGCTCACGTAAAGTGAAAATTTGCTCGAGCACAGGTAAAGGAAAGAGTTCAGTGAAAGTTCAAGCCTGTCTGTCATCTTGGCCTGAGGGAGGAAGATCAGGAAGGGTCAGAGGTTATCTCTGCCTACTTATAACCTCTGCACCTGGCCATAGACTAAAAAAAAAGCAGAATAAACTGGAAAGAGAACATATAGCTGGTTCATGAAAAAAAAATAAAGTTTAGAGTGAAAAGAAGACCGATATTTTGAAAGGAAGTGGAAACTGGAGGCGGTTCAAAGGGTCTTTCTTTCTGCCTGTCCCCCTATGCTATTTCCTTTTTTGTGTGGAGATCTCTGTAATTAAAGAATTGTTGAGGAAGTTGTTTTTCAGACGTTGCCATACTTTGTAATTTGAAGGGCATGAAAGGTTCTTGCTGCTTGGTTTATTCGACTCCCACACACTCCCCAACTTGGGGAATGGGGGAATTTATTTTACGTGTCTGTGTGTATGGATTGGTACTGACTCATCTAATTCCCTTAAGAAAGTCAGGTTGTTCAATGGACAAACATTAGTTGTTTTTGAAATTCAGGCTAATATAAGATTTCCTTTTTAATAGGACTCCAAGCTGCATTTGATGCTGATTGGGAAGCAGGCAGGATCACCTATGACAGTTACCGCAATGGTACTGAGGATGGAGCATTAGCTTACAAACTCCTCATTCAAACTGGCTCGAAAAAAGAGCCATTCAATTACAGCCAGGTATGTGTAAAATCTGATTTTCAGTGTTTGATTGTTTAAGGATGTGTCTGATATCTCCGTTAAGGTGCAGAAGCCAGTATTCATTCAGACTTGTTTCTGTCTTAGCTGACATCTCGCCGCCTGGTAGATAATGATGGTCTGATTCCCCAAGAAGTCTTCTACATCTACTTGACTGTATGGGTCAGTAATGATCCACTAGGCTATGCTGCATCACAGGCCAATTTCTATCCCCACCCTCATGAGTGGATCCATGACAAATATGATACCACTGGAGAGAACCTACGTAGTAAGTGTCCTCCTTAAACTCTTTCTCGATGAACTGTTCTATGTCTGTGCACACATTGTGTCTTAATGCCCTGTCTTTTTCTCCCAGTCCCAGCTGCTGAGCCTCTGGAGTTTGCTCAGTTCCCCTTCTACCTGAATGGTCTTCGGCAGGCTTCAGACTTCATTGAGGCCATTGAGAGTGTGCGCTCCGTCTGTGAAGAATTTATGCGCAAGGGCATCCCAAACTACCCCAATGGATACCCGTTCCTTTTCTGGGAGCAGTACATTGGTCTGCGCCACTGGTTCCTGCTGTCTGTCAGTGTGGTGCTGGCCTGCACCTTCCTGGTGTGTGCCATCCTGTTGCTAAATCCCTGGACAGCAGGAATTATCGTAAGTCCACTTTTCCCCTTCCCCTGCTTATATCTATTTCCACAAGAAGAGCTTTGTTAGCTTGGAAAGTTAGCATAGGTTGAGTGCAGAAGCCAACAATGGAATTACTTTCTTCCCTGTCAGTCAGAGTGGCACTAACTAATGGGCATCGGTAAGCTCATATATCTAAATAACACTGTCACACAAGAATCTTTTCTGAGAGAAGGGGAGGTTGTCCAGAAGGATCTAACACCCATGTGTACACTACGGCACTCATTTATATTTTACTTGGCGCTGTAAGATGGGTTTTAAAGAAATGCAAAGGAGTGTCAAAGCTTTCCTAAAATCTTTTACTTGAAATTGCCTTTCTCCAGATATTTGGGGACTGGACAGATCTGCCCAATTGTGACCTTGGTCTGCTAAACCCATTAATCAGTGCTGTGTTTGGGATGGGGGTGGTTGTAAGTTTAATAACTGGGAAACATTCCGCACAAGGTGGTGGGGCCTTTTGCCCAACCAAAGACGTCTCAAGATTGGTGATATGCTACACATTTGACAAAACTGTCTTAATTTCCTCCTTAGGTTTTTATCTTGGCTATGATGACAGTAGAGCTGTTTGGCATTATGGGGCTGATCGGTATCAAGCTGAGTGCCATCCCTGTGGTTATCCTTATTGCCTCTGTTGGCATTGGAGTGGAGTTTACTGTTCATGTTGCATTGGTAAGGAAGAAAACATTATCAGAATTTAGCTATGAAACTTGGAGTTTCATTTCTAAATTAAAAAGAAGGGTATACACAGTGGCTGATTCACTCCCTGTCTTTGCAGGGCTTCCTGACTGCCATCGGGGACAGAAACACACGCTCAAGTGTGGCTCTAGAGCACATGTTTGCACCTGTGATGGATGGTGCCATCTCTACTCTACTTGGAGTGCTTATGCTGGCTGGCTCTGAGTTTGACTTCATCATGAGGTGAGTGATTGACAGTCTTACCCATGCTTTTGATTATATAATCCCTACGCTAAGCTTTGGCGATTTTTTTTTTTTTTGGGCCCACTTACTCACACCACGGGCGATTGCTCTAAGACAACGAGGGAGGCTCAGCCTCCTCTAAAAATGATGAACATCGTGTAGGATGAATTGCGCTAGGCTTATGTTATAGCCGACCTTATAACATTGCTATTTCAGATCCAGAATCATAGAAAT
>JANZLE010000001.1:5447548-5457617 GCA_026413485.1 Osteogeneiosus militaris
TGCATGTCTTTGGACTGTGGGGGAAACCGGAGCACCCGGAGGAAACCCACACAGACACGGGGAGAACATGTAAACTCTGCACAGAAAGGCCCCAGTCAAGCACGGGGCTCGAACCCGGACCTTCTTGCTGTGAGGCGACAGCGCTAACCACTACACCACCGTGCCGCCCTGTAATGCTTTGTAAGTTATTAAAATAAGTTTTTTTTTTAATTCTATCAGTTGTAAGATCAATTCTTTAGCTCATAGGTAGCCAATGTAAGGAGGCCAAAAGGAGGGGTGATGTGAGCAGAGTGCTGTGCTCTGTGCAGCTGAGTTCTGTATGGTTTAAAGTTGAGCAACCTGACTGAGTGTTCAGGCATGAGGAAATAGCATTACTGTAATCAAGTCTGGGCAAATAAAAGAATGAATGACTTTCTCTGTGTCAAAAAAGATAGACAACCTAATTTTTGAGATTTTCCTAAGCTGTAAGAAAGCATGACTGAACCAGTTTCTTAATATGCTGTGTAAAACTCAGACATGTGTAAAATTACTCCTAGGTTTCTAGAGGGAAGCCTAGTATAAGATGTGAGAGCAATAAAGGAGTGTGGAAAATCTGAGAACTTCTTTGGACCAATGAAAATGACTTCGGTTTGGTCTGTGTTCAGGTGTAAACACCAATGGCATCAAAGTGGGATTCTCCATGACAAATAAGTCTTGTCCTTCTTGTTAGTAATGAGCATGCTAGTAATACCATTAAAATATACTTCAAACAAGAAGGAAGCTATTGAAGAAAAACTATTTCAGACCTTGTTGTGACCTTGTTCCTCTTTGGACCAATAACAAAATCTAATCAGTTCATCTACTGGTTACAGTACTAATTCAATATAAATCCTACATTCAACCACACATTGAGATATTGCACTCATGACAGACACACAGGTGGACCAATGACAAAAGTCATAAATATCCATAAAATGGGCCTTGAGTTCCCAAACATGAAGCTGATGAGAATCTTGGATGGATTGATGAACAGAAGAACAGACAATCTGAAAACATAATGCCTCCACCAGTTAGTGATGTGGGTATAAAAAGTTGTCTGACATTAGCCAGATAGTCCTCAAGTGAGGAAATCTTATGTAAATCCTTTGGCTTAACCAACAGAAAGAGTTGTGTTATCAGCATTAAAGTAGAAATAAATGTTGTGTGAACGGATTATACACTCACCATCCACTTTATTAGAAACACCTGTCGTCGGCATCGGTGGCCTCCTTCCGTCTCGTGAGATGATGGGATGCACCTTGATTAGCACTTCTTTGCATGGCTAAACAAGCCAATGCGGAAATGGTAGTCTCTTTGGCAAGAAAGACAGATGTACAAAGATGGTTCCTGATCTTGCCGGGAAGATTTGCGTGCTGCTCTCTTTCGCTTTTGGTTGACATTACGTAATAGTTCAGCTTCTTTGGTCCCGCTCGCAGCGGCAGCTTTCCAAGAATTTCTCGACTCGGCAGTGGTCTCCCAAGACTGTACGCTGATCCTGGCAGATTTCAAGTCACACTTGCAGGCGTCTTTGAAGCAGAGCCTTGGGCGGCCATGAGATCTAGAGCCTTCTGACAACTCGCCGTACAATAAATCTTTAGGTATCCTGCCATCATCCATGCGGCGTACATGGCCCAGCCAGTGAAGACGGCGTTGGCTAAGGAGCGTGTAGATAGATGGAAGTTCTGTGCACTCGAGCACATAAGTGTTTGGGATTTTATCTTGCCAACTGATGCTGAGGATGCGTCTGAGGCAGCGAAGATGGAAGCTGTTGAGTCTTCTCTCCTGAGCGGAGTAGGTTGTCCAAGTTTTGCTGGAGTAAAGAAGTGTGCTTAGGACGCAAGCTCTGTACACCTGCATTTGAGTACTAATGGTGAGGTTGTTGTTGGACCATACTCTGGTGTGGAGCTTGGACATGATTGCTGAGGCCTTTCTTATTCTAGCATTGATCTCTAGTTCTAGTGAGAGATTCGAGCTAATTATGGACCCAAGGTACTGAAATTTCTTGACTGAGTTAAGCTCGTGGCTTCCAAGACAGATGCGTGGCAGGTGGTCAATGCCTGGTCACCACCAGGTTGTGGAAAGAGCAGAGCACTAGAAGCCTTTGGCCATTTTCTTTCATCTTACCAATACCATGATGGCTGATGACAGACGGCCAAGCTTCAAAGTCAGCACCAACCCTAGCGTTGAAGTCTCCCATGATAAAGAGTCCTTCCTTGCTGGGCACACTCTTGATGGTCGAGTCAAGGGCGTCATAGAACTGGTCTTTCTCTTCTGCGGTGGAGCATAGAGTTGGTGAATAAACACACACAAAGTTGACTACACCTGTTCTAGCTGTCATCCAAAAGGCCAGAAGTCTCTCCGAACCCCCTAATGGCGGCGCGATGGTGGGCAGCAAGGAGTTCTTAACTGCAAAGCCTACGCCATGTAGTCTAGGCTCGTTGAATCTTTTCCCCTGTCACAGAAAAATGTGTAATTCTGTTATCGTAAGGATCCCACATCAGGCAGTCTAGTCTCCTCCAATGCTGCAATGTTGACGTTGAGGTGGTGGAGTTCTCTGTCGATTACAGCGGTCTTCCAAAGGTTGTCCATAAACTGAGGGTTGCGATTAAAACCAGGACACATTGTTCTTCCATTTCAGCTTGATATTTGAAGAGCTGGCGTCTTCATAGTGCGTGAACGATGTTTGCCAGGTGCTGGGATTTACAACCTGCCTGTCGATTTTGTCCTAGCTCCAAGCACCCAATGGAGCAAGCAGGTTGTGGCGGGGTAGTACCTTCTTGTCCGAGGGCTACCCGGATTAAGGCGGGCGGTGACTACCCAATGGAATTGAAAAATTCCTCCCACCGTCGAGAGCAACCCCTAGCGCCCAGCTCTATGCCAAAGGAGCATGGGCTTATAACTGGTAGACTGCTGCAAACCCCGTGTTATGCCTATTCTGAAGAACAGCAAAGCTGGAGTGGCCGCTCCAGGTGCAAGCCTGGGCAGATTGATATGGAGGACTAAATGTTGCTCATGCAGTAGGTCTCCCCTCTCCTCGCAGCTGAGGGGGTCCAGGGGAAATGCAAGCAAGTATGCCTGGCATCAGGGCGATGCAGGAGTTGCCGGGATGAAGTTGTAGCAACAACGACCCGCCTAACGGACTCCACCTCCGGATTTATCCTCAGGGTTTACTCCCGAAGTCTCTCCCATGGAAGGGTAAGTTGCGAGACAGCAGCGGTTGATTTTGGAGTTTTCTCTCCTAGATGAGTTGCCAACCAGGTTATCGAGCCTCATCAGCCCGCAGCTATATGGTTTGAAGATACCAGAACTAGATGGCCTATCCTGGACAGGGTATTGCCGCAAGGCCGTGGAGGTTTGAAATCAGAGTTTTCCTTCTCCTAGGTGGACTGCCAACCAAGCCTAATGAGCTCCACCTACGCAGTGGAGCATACCACTGGGCATTGTGGGCAAAATCAATTTCAGTTACAGGTAAGATTACGATAAGTGGAAAAGTTGAAAGGGGTAGGGGGGTATGGTTATGCAAGCTACTGTATATAAAGTCACAGAGGTAATCATTGTTCATAGTGAGAAGTATAATCTTATGTTTATTAAAAAAAGTATGATAGGAAAAACATTTAATGACTTGAGATTTCTCATGTTGAATATGGCATTTAAGCTCAGTATATTCATACAGATGCATCTTTGTGTGTGCGTGCGTGCGTGTGAAACTCACAGGGTGGTAGGAGCCATCAAGGTCCACACAGCCACAGTCTTTGAGAGGCACGCACTTGTTGTTACTCAGGACAAAGCCAGGATCACACTTGCAGCCTTCAACACACTTCTCTCCACAGCCAGGTGGGCCGCTCACACCCACACACGTCTCTGGACATGAACTCACACACATAGAGTAGTGGCTGTTAGGAGGACAATCCAGAGCTGTGGACGAGAGAGAGAGAGAGAGAGAGAGAGAGAGAATCACATAGTGAACTGGACGATAAGTCACTGAATGCGAGTGTGTGTAACTGTCTTTCCGATCACTGCTGTAGGGTGCGACTCACGGCAGAAGTCTGCCTCCCTCCACTGGTGCACTGGAGCTCCTGCACTGAGACAGGCATCAGTATAAGCCTGCAGCTGGTCACACAGAGTCTGCAGCAGTCCATTATAGCGGCACATGTCAAACACACAGCTCTGGAAAAATGGCAGAGGGTCCACCACCTTTATGCAGTCCCTATGTGTGTCAGGGGGATAAAGAGGATGAGAGAACAATAACAAGAAAGAAACAAAGATAAAGTCAAAAGCAATATATAATAAATTCTGACAAATATATCATAAGTTCTTATTTCAAACATATGCAGTATGCATGTCCTCGCTGTATACTATTGCCATGTGCCTATATTTCTGTTTCAGTTTCTTACCCCTGCCATGGTTTTCATTCGTTACGTAAGTGATTCCTTATGTTCATATCACAAGCTAGTTTCTGTTTTTCTCTCATTTGTAAATTATACTTAAGCTTGTCTCAAATCCTTCATTGCTATGGGTTCTGGTTTGATTATGAGACTTGTTTGTCTTGATTTGGATTTTGTTTCTACTCAAGTAAGTTTGCCGTTGTGCACTGATGAATTAATTCATGTACACACTTGTGTCCTGATATTTGGCTATTAATTTTAATGAAGTTGTAAGACTGTTGGGCTTCCAGCATATCACATATTTTTATCCAGTCTGATTGGTAATTCTTTTGAAATTTACTGCTGTGATATTAGCTCACCTGAATGGTCCTGTAGTGTTCGTGATTTTTCCACATTTCTCCGGTTTTGACACTTCAGCCTCAAGACTTGGGTCACATGGTGGGTCAGGTGTGACATCAGGTTTGCACCTAAAAACACATGATGGATTCTTTTTACATTCTAATGCTCAAGTTTGCCAGTGATGATCAAAAATGCAGCATGTCTGACATTTAAAACATTTACCATGTGCCATGTAAAAAATGGTGAGACAGAGGAATCAAACAAAGAAAGTAAAGGAGAATGGACTAACATGTCATCTTCATCTTCATCAGTTTGCCAGCTGTTACCGAACTGATCTGAGCTTCCAGCCACTGAACCATCTGGCTTCGTAAAATCATTGTTGGGGTTTCCGTTGTAGTCTCCACACAAACCACACATCTGATCATAGTAGGTACTGAGAGAGAGAGAAATATTACACAAAAATAACGAATGCCATTAAACCAAGACATATTTTTCTACCATGATATTATTTGGTCTCCCTCTCTTTGTAAATGCCAAGAGCTTATTGTTTCCTGAAAACATACCCCAGCTATTCTGCTATTAATGTCTCAACCTAACGTCAAAATAATTATTTGGGTTTCAAATGACATTCAGGGTTCTTTCCTTCATGAATATAAAATATTTTAAACTTAAAACTAAACTCTGCATATACAAAAGCCTCAAAACCTCATTCATGAATCAGTACCTGGGCACAGTGATCTTAGCGTAGTGGTTGCCATCCCAGCGCACCTCCAGACCAAAGGGAGTGGTGAGGATAACATACTGACCAGCTGAAGTTAAAGAGATTAGAGGAGAGGGAGAGTGGGGTAGAGCTACTCTACGACCGTTCACCTGCAGTGGTGGGAAAGATTTGGAGAGAAACAGAGAAATTAAAGTGGATTTAAGGAAGAAATTGCTTTCATAAAATGAAGGAAAGCAAAATACACATTTTGTCCTTTACAGTGGACACAAAAAATGTCCTGTTTAAAACATTTTGCTAATGAAGCAGAAATTAAACAAGAGAACAACAAAGACATTATTTTTAGACTGACCAGAGTGGTTCTGCTCTTCATCATCGTTACAGTGATGCCGCTGACAGTCACATACAACTTCTTAAGATAAGATACACCAACAACTCCTCTCTCTTCATTTTTTCCCTCCACAGAGAACCAGGGGCCTGTAAAACACAATAATTACACTAACCACTGAACTTTACAAATACACTGTGCAGATGTTCCACATACAATTAACTATTTTCTATGATTTTATGGATTTTGAATAAACTACACAAAACTAACTCCCATTATTGTGTAAATATGCAATAGTTTTCCACTTAAAGAGTGACACGTTGCAAAAATACATAAATGAGAAAATTAGTGTAATATTTACTGCAGTATGCCATTCAGAAAGCGAAGATGGAAACAACTCACCCGTGTTGTTTCTGCAGGTGCGGGCCAGTGTGTAGGTGCAGGTGCCCATGAAGGTGTAGAATTTACCATCAAAGGTGTTGTAATGGGGGTCACCAGAAATAATACAGTCCTGGGAGTCTAGTTGGCAAAACAGTATAAATGGATTCAGACACTCAGACACACATTGAAACAAAAGTCATGGCTCTTCTACAAGAGAATATCATCATCCCAGGCAACATTCTAAAAAAAAAAAAGATAAAAAAAATGATACTGTGAAGAAATACTAACCAACTGGGTAGCATCCTATTTCTCCACCCTGTACACCACACTGCTCCATGGGAGGACATTCAGCAGCACTGCAGGTGACGGATGGAGGCTCACATTTGCACAGCAGCTCACAGTCCTTCGTGTAGAACTTGTCTCCAGGCTGACATACAGGGACAGAAAGCAGAACAGTTTAGAGAACTGTACAATGAACTCGTTGACCGACTTGGCAAAGAAATACTGAGTCTCTCACCTGGTAATATTGTCCGTTATGTTTGCAGCCACATGTATCTTCCTTCACACACTTGTCACCACTGAGTATATATCCAGAGTCACACACACACCCCTCCGAACAGGGTCCAGTGCACTGGCTGGGTGGAGGAGGGTTACAGGAGGGCTGGCAAGGAGACACGCAGGAGACGTAGTGGCTGTTGGGTGGGCATGTAAAAGCTAAAGAAAAACACAAAATGTGACTGTAGAATCCCAACTTGTTTTAAAATAATAACATGCTACACGAATACACTTCTATTGTTTTAAACAAGTAAATAAAAGTGACCGAAGTGAGACTGAGTGTGAATTTAAGATTTCTTTGAGACTCACGGCAGAAAGTGTTGTTTCTCCAAGGTCCGATGCTAACGCCACGGTCCTGACACTCGTTTACGTAGGCTTCAATCGCTTCACACAATGCAGAGTGAGGGCCGCCCAATGCACACAGGTCAAACACACAGTTTTGGAAGAAACTCTACATTAAAACACACAAATAAAACAAAAAGCACAGTGTCACTCTTATAGGATGAAAATAGTCCTCTGCTCAGCTGTAAATGTTCTGATCTAATGAACTTACGTTAGGGTTGACTTTTGGGTGACAGACAGCAAATGGGCCTTTGCTGTCCAATATGATTCCACAGTAAGCAGGACTCTCATAAAGGTCCTTGTCTATGTCTGCGCAGTCAGGCTCTGGGCCAACTGGGGGTTTATTGCAGCTGAAAAGTAAATAGAAATAATTGCTACGGCTCTGTCATTGTACAGACATTCGAGAGGAAAAAGGAACAAGGAAAACTCAATCCCTCTGTTTGTACACAATACAAAACCAATGGCTCACTCAGGGTCTGTGTTCCAGCTGTTGCCAAACTCAGTTGGACTGTTGACCAGTTCACCGGTGGGGGTACGGAAGTCATCTTTAATGTTGCCATTATAGTCTCCACACAGACCACAAAGCTTGTCCTGATAGCTGCAAACACACACACACACACACACACACACACACACACACACACACACACACACACACACACACACACAGGCACATATGAGAATGACAGCAGAATTGTAACCTTATATATAAATATTGGTGTGTTCTCTAAACACATTTGATGTGCCACAATTGAATCACAAAACAAAGAACATAGATGATATAGATTTTGTAAAGTTCAATTCAGTCATATGCTATATTCACATTATTATGAGATGATTAAGGTATGCTATTGTACTCCTCATGTTGTAAAGTTTAATTTACGAAATAATACATACAAAATGGCAGATGTTGGTGCTTAAGATACCATAATAAGCTGGAAAATGTGAACAAGCTGGTGACTGGTGTCAAAAATGTGATGTGGGTATCAGTGGACTGGTTGCAAACAGGATAAATGTTGTTGTTTTTTAAGATGAAATGAAAATATAGTTTTTGTTAAAATGGATTTCTATCACAGAAACATTTGGGCGTGCTAGTTACACACTGTATTAATTGGACATTATTCATTATCACTGTAACACAACACTCACTCTTTGATAACTTTGATGTCCATATAGTGGTTTCCATCGTAGCGAACTGTCACACCAAAGTTCATGGACACTGTGTAGAGTGTCCCCTGCTTTAAGATGTCCACTCCAGGAACAGGGCTCAGTGGTATGTTCACTTTGGTTCCATTTACCTGAGAACAGAATTGGAAGAGTATTCAGAAAATGAATTTCTTACAACATCGTTACAAAATCCAGATATTAATTTCCTTTATTTTCTACAGTCATTCGCTCTCTGTTTCCTCACCTGCACAACTCCTCCTTTCAGGATGGACACCTTCACTCCCCGAGCATGGACATGGACAGCTTTCACATAACTGACCGTGGGAATGTTGTAGCGATTCTCATTTTCAGTGTAGACAGCAAAGTGAGGCACGTCTGTGCTGTTACATGGCTCAGACATTAAGTAAGTGCAGTTGCCCATGAAGTCATAGTAGCGCTTATCAAAGGTGGTGTAGTGTGGGTCACCTGAGGCGATACAGGTGGAGGTGTCTGTAGACGCAAAGGGTAAAAAGGAGTTCAAAAGCCAAATAAGGGGAAATCTGACTTCATTAATTCACTTTTTTATTTTTCGACATTATCGTATCCGATACTGCTGATATAATTCAACAGGCTTATGTTTTTTCTCAAAAAAGAGATGACATAAAAACCTAATTTTTCAATGATATAATTGTATAATACATTGTAAATAAGCTTTTTCGCAGCACCTTTAGGATAGCAGCCATAGATTCCTCCCACTTGCCGACATTCTTCTGTGGAGTCACAAGTGTTGTCCACACAGCTCAAGGTATAATTGCCTGCACAGCGACACAGCTTGGAGCAGCCAGTCCCAAAGACAATCTCTCCCGGCTGCAAGAAAATCACACTTACAGAATGAATGGCGCTGCTTCACGGCTGAATGTATATTTGCCATAAGCAACTGTGAACTGTGCTTACCTCATAGTAGTTATTATTTTCATCCAGACATCCACACTTCTCAATGGGAACGCAGCGTTTTCCTCTGAACACAAAACCTGGTTTGCAGAAGCAGCCACTGATACAGGAGCCAGTGCAGTTAGTGGACGGTTCTTGACAGCTGGGAATGCAAGCTGGACCACACTCTATGTACTCCGCATCAGGAGGACACTTCACTAGTAGTGGACAGGAGAAGTGGTTAGAACATATTTGTATTCATGTGTAGATTGTAGAGAGGAAAATACAATATCAACAGCAATATAAGAAAGTTTTACCTGGTGGTGTAGGAGAAGGGGTGGGTGTCTGTGGGGTTGACGGCTGGGGTGTTGGGGGTTTTGTTGTGTTTCCATCTATTCATGCAAAGAGTTAGAAGAGAGAAAATCATAGAGGCTAAAATAATTTTGCACTGTAGTTGGCTTAAAAGGTGTACCAGTTTACCATTTAAGTAAATGCCGATAAATAAAAATTTAATTGTTTTTTACAGTGAATGTGCTGTATTTATTTCTTGTACCATTCGGTTTACAGATGTACTCTCCATCCAGCAGCTGGCAGGTCTCTGTAGGTAAACAACTGGTGTTGTAGCACAGAATGGTTCTTCCATTTAGACACACGCACTGATGTTCACAGCCCTGCAGGTACCAGCTCTCATTCACCTAGGCAATGTACAAACACACCAACTAATCCACTGGCCAGTTGGAGTACTGTTTGAGAAAATAGGATGACACCATACAGTTACATTTATTTTTTCAGCTCATGTGGCATTTTGTCGTCGTCGGCCACCTTCTGTCTCGTGAGACAATGGAATGCACCTTGATTAGCACTTCTTTGCATGGCTAAACAAGCTGATGTGGGAATGGCAGTCTCTTTGGCAAGAAGGACAGATGT
>JANZLE010000001.1:5745381-5756196 GCA_026413485.1 Osteogeneiosus militaris
GTCAGCCCTGTGATGACCTGGTGACTTGTCCAGGGTGTACCCCGCCTTTCGCCCGTAGTCAGCTGGGATAGGCTCCAACTTGCCTGCGATCCTGTAGAACAGGATAAAGCGGCTAGAGATAATGAGATGAATAAATAAAATTTAAAAGGTTCAGAATAGTTCCAAAAGGAATACATTCTGAGCAGGAAATTTATTCAGAACTAACATATGTAACTAATTCAAAATCCATCACATTTGTAGACTTTATTTTGAAACCCAAACTTGCTCACAGCACACAGATGAGCTCCTTCCACACCCACACCCCAAAAAAAGGCCTCAGGGTGTTCTCTAAGTCACTTAGTACAGTAAGCAACTGTTTCCTTGAATTGCTCCATGGAAGCAACTCTTTCTCTCTCTCCCTCTCTCACTGCTGTCTCTTGTTTCCTCTTTGCTTTACCACATACTGTATTTCTTGAATTGCAGTCGCCAACTACTATGGACAGTGTAGACCCCGGTGATGGACATTGCTTTTAAATTTAAACTCCATGGGGCGCTAAAGCCTTCTGGATGTGTGCTTTGGATACCAGGCTGTGTTTGACTTCAAAACCTACACCATCTTTCTTCTACAGGACAGAAGCCTGGCAGGCATGGCTGCTGTTTCAGAGTGAGTGGAGAGAAAATATTGAGCCTGGAGTTTGACCAGTGCAGGGAGGCCTGAAGGAGCAGAGCACCAATCGTGAAGATATAAAGCATATCCAAGATGGCCAAATTCAAGAAATTTGTATCAGAGCACACAGTGTTTGCGATGAGCTCTTCTTCACTTCCTGGGCTTGATGACTGAGAATATTGAAAATGTTGTGAATAATTTTTCATAACAGAGAAAGACAAAATCTAATCTGTCACATACACAAATTTGAGAAAGAACCATTTCAAACTTTCTTTAATTTTGGCTTTCTCAATAAATTTATCCTTTATCCAGCTCCTTAAAGTGGATCATTTGTAAAATTTCCCTTCATATGTGCACTGTAAAAAATGTCCGTTGAAACAACGGCAAAATTCAGTGAAATCCCAACATTAAAATACTGTAAAGGGATTTGCAGCAAAACATTGTTTTCTTAACGGTGTAATTCAGTAAAATATTAAATTAAATATAACTGTAAATGTATCAGGAAAAGGCAGTCGTTATAACGTGATTTCATTGTCAAAATGACTTTTTTATGTTATTGTGACACATAAATATTGTATTGCAAAAAACGATGCAACACATATTAAATAACAGTTAAATTGTGTTAAAAATATAGCCTATTCGCGTTGTTAGCGATTAGGCTTAGGCCTACAGAAGATGGTCTGGTTTCGACAACATTTTCATAGGTCAGAAATGGCCAAAGTTTTAGAGCTACTTTGGTTTGGTCCTATTGCGTTATGAACATTTTCTTTTGGGGGAATGCAGAAGCACATCACTTTGGGAAGAAATTTGGAGCCAAAGGTGTCTGTCTGGTAAGTAGACTGTCCTATAGTTTACACAATTTGTTTTTCTATGCCTCTGCTTCGGGCAGCCTTCATGAATCGTGCACTTGTTTTTGAAGTTCATTAAGTCAGCCAGCCTAGTTTTTTGCTAGTTAGGCGAGTTCCAAAGCTTTTGGATTCTTCCCCGGACCCTGAACACCATTGTGGCAATTTAATGGGGAAGGGGAAATCGCATAATATTATTCTAGTGTGCTTCTTGGATTCGCTGGTTGCCATAGATCCGTTGCCAAGACGAGTAAAACCCCGGATGTCTTCCTGAACGTTCTGATCTCATCTGCCTGAGCCCAGAACTGTCGTCGTTAACGTGCTTGTTGAGTTCATTCAGTCAGCTGCCCCCTAGTGAAGAAACCTCGAGTTGCTACCACAAGCACATGCATTTATGTATGTTGCCTACACACTTCCCGCGATTACTGTAAGTCTGTATATGTTTTATAATGTTCGCTGGGTGATGCTGTTTGATGTACTGTCTGTGGCAGTTTAGCACGAGCTATACTGTCTGTCGGTTTTGCAACCGAACTTTTGCTAGCTTTAAAGGTTATGCAGTACACGGTCAAATTAACAGAAAGGAACCAGTTGTGTTTTTAAATGTGAATACGCCACGTGTTTATTCAGCGTTTATTTTGAAGTTTACACGGTCAGCCAGCCTGTTCATAAAGCTGCTAGCTAGTTCCAAAGCTTTAGCTATTCTCCATGTGCTAATCCCATATCGGGACGCTGAACACCACTCTGGCGAATTTAATGGGGGAGGGGAATATCCATTGATCTCGCACATTGCAACTTCAATAAACGGTCCTAAATACAGTTGCCTTCTCTGCTACTTGCGTTATTTATGCAGTAGGCTTACTAGCATTACAGTTACATTCACTGTACAGATTCGTTGCCAAGACAATTAAAAACCCCGGATATTTTCCAGAATGTTCTGATCTGCATGAGCCCCCGAGTTGGCGCGCATGCATGAGCTCATTCTCGCTCAGCGACCCTTTTGCAGACACGCGGAGGTACATGTAGTCTAGTCTAGTGAACAACGTGGTGTGAAGGAACCTCGACAAGTGCTACTACTTGCGCATGCATTTATGCATGTTGTCTACATACTTCCAACTTTCTGACTGTAAGTCTGTCTATGGTTGATGTTCGCTAGTCAATGATGTTTGATGTCCTTTTCGTGGCAGTTTAGCACGAGCTAAAATGGTCGTCTGTCGATTTTGCAACCGAGCTTTTGGTAGCTTTAAAGGTTATGTACTACACTGTCGGATTCACAGAAATGAACCCCGCTGTGTTTTTAAATGTCAATTCGCCACGTGCAAGCAGACATTTTGTACTTATTCGGCGTTTAGGGGTCATTTCTATCGACGCCACAATTTACCCGCCCTTGCCGTTAGTCACACATCACCCATTGTTTCAAACTTGGTGTGTGCTGTTGCACTGTGTGCACGCCAATTTCAAACCGTCAAGGAACTTTTGTCCCATTTGAAAGAACATTTTGTGGAAGGGAGACCTGTAGCATGCCCAGTAACAGGCTGCAAAAGTACGTTTACATTAAAGTCATCGTTTACTGCACACATGTCCAGGAAACATAGGGAGTGTTCAGCTAGTGACATATGTGAAATCTATAAGGGGGTTTATCCGCAGTCCGCCTCTGATGCTGTGTTAAATGACACCTCCCAGACTCTTCCCACTGATGGTGGAACAAATGATTTGGGCCAGAATTACAATGAGACTTTTCTTAGAAATATGTGCATGTTCTATCTTAAACTGCAAGGCCAGCTCCTCCTTCCTTCTTCAACCATACAAATAATTGTTGAAGAAATGCAGAATTTGCATGAAATGGGACAGGAATACACAATGAGTAAACTGCAAACACTTTTGAGAGAGGAACTGAGTCTGACAGATGATGCTATTGATAAAGTTGCAGCCTGTGTTAGGGATTCTGACCTCTTCTCCAAATCTCACCAGGGCCCTCTGAGGTCAACATATTCAAGGGCACAGACATTCAAAAGCATGTTTCGGCACACAGAACCTACAAAGATTACATTAGGAAGCGATGAAAATTTGACACAGAGGTATGCTTATTACATTCCAGTGAAGCAAACATTGACCAACTTATTAGAATCTGAATTATGGAAAACTGCAATTTCACAACAGTCTTGTCACACTAATCCAGATGTGCTTTGTGATATAGAAGATGGTAAAATCTGCAAGTCAAACAAGTTCTTCAAAGAAAACCCAGGGTCTTTGAAGCTTATTTTGTACCAGGATGCTTTTGAAATCGTAAATCCTCTTGGCTCAGCGAAAAAAAAACACAAACTTGTTGCAGTCTACTGTTCTGTTGCTAACTTGCCGGTTCATGTGAGGTCCAACACTGATCACATGTCCCTGGTCTTACTATGTGGTGAGAATGATTTTAAACGCTTTGGACCTGGTAAGATCTTTTCGGAGCTGTTGGATGATTTAAAAGATCTGGAGGAGAATGGGATTACTGTTGGTGGTGAAACAGTCAAAGGGGCTTTGTATTGTGTTGCGGGTGACAATTTGGGATCACACAGCATTGGAGGGTTTACAGAAAATTTCAGCCAATCTCAGTACTTCTGCAGATACTGTGAAATAACTCGCCATGATTTTCATAATGACCCCCTTGTTTGTGGTCCACAGCGGAACCCAGATAGCTACAAAGCAGCTCTCGCATGTCTACAAGAAGGCCTTCGAGACGTGAATGGAATTAAGGTAAATTCTGTTTTCAATGACTTGCAATCCTTCCATGTATGTCAGCCGGGTCTTCCACCTTGCTTGGGCCATGATTTGTTTGAGGGCATCGTATCCTATGACGTTGCACTGTTCTTGAAGTATTTCATTAAAACAAAGAAATGGTTTACATATTCAGTTTTGAATCGGCGAATCAAACAATTCAAATACAAAGGATCTGATGCCCTCACAAAGCCATGCAGTGTCAACGCTGATGCAGGCAAACTCTCTGGTCAGGCAGTGCAAAATTGGAATTTTTTGAGGTTGTTGCCTGTGCTGATTGGTGATAAAGTACAAGATCCAGATGATGATGTGTGGCAGTTAATGCTACGTCTTAAAGATGTTGTGGATTTGGTTTGTGCTCAAAACATTTCCATGTCACAGGTATCTTATCTTGAGATCACAATCCAAGATTATTTGGATTCAAGAAAGGACTTGTTTCCTGACAGCAAATTGAAGCCTAAACATCATTACTTGCGGCACTATCCTGCAGTCATTCTACAATTTGGCCCACTTATCAGATTATGGACAATGCGATTTGAAAGCAAGCATGCCTATTTCAAAAGGTGCGCAAGGCATTTGAAAAACTTTAAAAACATATGTCTCACTTTGTCTGAAAGACACCAAATGTTTCAGGCATATTTATCTGCCGGATTAGGTTGCAGTCAGTTGTTGCAGGTGAAAAACTGTTGTTGTTTTGTCCCCAGCCTTTACAGTGATGCCATTAAGTGTGCTGTTGCTGGTTTTGGATTTTCAGAAAATGACACAAATGTCTCCACAGACATCCAATATAAGGGCACATCATACAGAAAAGGAGATTTCCTTATTACAGAAAATGAAGAGTCCATTGAATTTGGAGAGCTTGTCATCATTTTAATCCAGCATGATTCAACTGTTTATTTTGTGTTGGACATGCATTCATCTGCGTATCTCGATGAATATCACATGTACTCTGTGACAAAACGGACTGCATGGTTGCTTTGCCTCCATATCTCTAATTTGGTAGATTTTTATCCCTTAAAGTCATACATGATCAATGGGCACCGTGTCATTCCATTAAAGCACAGTGTATTGTCACAATGAAGTTCCTCGCACACCCGGCGACCTGGGTCAATTTGCTGACCCTCCCCTGTCTCTTCGCCCCACACTTTCCTTTCCCTTTCTTTGCTGTGTATATATATATATAAACAAAAACAAAAAAAAATAATAAAGGCATAAATCCACAAAAAAAAAAATTAAGTTCCTCACACACCATACTGTAAATAGAAAGTCCATCTACAGCATGCTATCAGACACTGTGCCAAGCAGTAAAGCCTGAATTGTTATCGATATCCCACTTTATAGTATTATAAGTGAACTTGTATATAGTTAAAACAATGTCCAATGGAGAAGTGGGTCATTAATTGTAATCGTAACATTGTACACTGCATTCGCTTGATTTCACTTCTTCTTTGATTACAGAAAATATGGATTTGACAAAGTCATTTCTAAGAACATCCATCAATGAAGTCTTGTTTGACCTTCCTGAGATGACCAAACAAATGCTTGAAGAGACCTTACAGTCCCTTGGTGTGGAGACATCCGAAGACTTTCAGTTCATACAGGAGGCGGATTTGCTCTCAGCACTGAGGCCAATTCAAGCCCGGAAAGCCGTTGCAGCTTGGAAGCTGAAATGTACGTCAGTAAATACAGATTTAGGATTCAACCTGTTCTTATTGTTGAAACATAACATGCATAGTATAGTATGGAAATTAGATGTGCCCTAATGAAACATTTGTTGTGTGTTTGTGTCTGTCTGTGTTTACAAGCAGTCCAGATGTCTGAAACAAGCAGCTCATCAGCATCACCGCAACCATCCACCTCATCTGCTTCACCAATGCAATCACCCAATAGTTCATCCTCCAACAGCCCAAGCAATGACTGGCTGGACAAGTTCGTCATCCCGTGTGAAAAGTTCCCTGAGAAATTAATGCAGTGTCTCTCTAGAGGGACACGTCCAAGTCCTCGGCTGAGAAGAGAAATGGTCCGGATCTTGGTCCGTGAATTGAATCCAGAGAAGACACGCATCAGTAAAAGGCAGTGTGTGGAGGTTGCCAAGAAAATGGTGGGGAAATATCCGCAATCCCTGCAAGACGTTATAGAAGGAGACATCATTGGCCATGGTCATCACTCCCTGGCTAAGCAACTACAGAATCGGATTGAAAATGTAAAGCGAAACATGACCCCAAAAATCATAAGACGTCATCCCACAGCGGACTCGGACACCGATGAAATACCCCCAGAAAAAAGGGCAGCTGTCCAAGACACCTATGGGTGCATACATTGGCACGTGAAATTTCTTCCCCTAGAAGAGACCACTGAGACGCAGCAGGAGAAAAAAGAAAAGCTGAAGGTGATGTCTCAACAACCTGATGCAAATCCACAGGAAGTCAAAGATCTGATGAAAGCTACTTACTACACACAGAGGAAACAAGTGAACCTGGGGCAACATGTGAAGCAGCTTTTTGAGGAGTGGCCATTTTGGTTTGAAGAACTCGGCATGTCAGTTCATTTCAAACAGTTGACCGGAATTGATCTGATTGGCAATTTTTCACGGAATGTAGATCTGAAAGGGAAACGCCTTCTGAACTACCTCACCACAGTGTGTCCGAACAAGAGCAAGAGGTTTCTACAAGCCCTAACAAACCTGAAAATGGCGAGGGGAGAGGCAGTTGGTTGCTCTGAAGATCTCAAAGAGATGATCCTCCTTCTTCTGTCCTATTTTGATGACCAAGAAAATGCCATGTTCTGCTATGTGGAAGAAACCTGCCTGGGACTGGAAGTAGACGTGGACCAACTCCAGTTGACCCCCACAATTGTTGTGTGTGGTAAGTTTTGTTTTTCTTTTCTTGGTATTCTTTCCTTGGGGATGCCTGGGAAATGTTGTGGGGATGCAGAGGATGTCTTCAGAGAAGTTTGGGTGGCAACCGGCAGGTAATGATGTATAATATACATGCATATTATGTACACCCCAACACACTTTGGCATTTAGACTTAGACTTACTGTCTATATGCCGCAGTAGACATAAATGTCTATCATAACCTGCCAGCCTGTCTATTGGCCATGCCTCCACCTACTGCGGAGGCATCCTCTGCACTTCCCACTTTGTTTACATGTTTGTGTGTGTTCAAAGAAGAGAAATACTGGGGGTGCTTAAGTCTCTAGATGTTTTAATGGTAATAAACATCACTGGCCTTAAATGTGGACCAAAAGCTTATGTATGGTTTTTATTATTATTTAGGCTAAATTGTCATGATCTCGTTTTAGGACGGTCCTGCTTTTCCTCGAAGAGGTACATGTTGAGTGTGGACAAACAAATAGTGAACGACAATATCCCCTCCTTCATGACTACTGTCTGCCTGATGTTCGGGAGCTTCTATTGCTTTAACATTCACTATCCAGCAGAGCTTGCGTCAATCTTGGAGTTTCTACAGAGGTACGTTCATTTGGCTTGCAACACAGTAACCCTTTTTTGCCTAGTGCCTGATGTAGTTTTTGCTCTCCCACTACACGGGGTATATGCAACGCTGTAAAAAAGAAAAAGAAATTAATGCAAGATTATTGGGTCCTCGGATTTTAATACTTAAGGTGTAAGTTTTTTGTGTGTTTCATATGAAGCCCTGTTTTTACATGGTCTGAGATGAAATGAGGTGGTTTTGATGAAAAAAAAAATGTCCATATGGACATATGCTGCTGAGCAATTTGGGTGACTTCAATGGGCACTCGCACAATCGCTCCTAAAATCGCTCCTTTTGTTCACAAATATATGAAAAACACCTTGTCAGCTGTGGCCAACCATACAATGGCCAAAAAAATCAAAATATGGCTTCTGACAGTATTTATCAGACATATGTTGTACCACAGAAACTTTAAACAAAAGAATATACCTGGCAAATACTGTTTTAATGATATTATCCAGTCACTCACTGGTCACATCCATCACTGACTACATTGTGAGTTTCATGCCTTTTGTAAATGAAATTTAAAGCTGTTTAATGATAGTTAATCTCATAAACAACTGACTTTCCCAATTCAAATAATGAGAAATTACTCAAGATTTCTGCATGTCTGTCCTGCCCTCCCCCTTGAAGGTGCTTCTTCTCCATTAACCCAGAGAAGGGAACGAAAGTGGTGAAGACCGCCTCCCGGCTATCGGTCAACCCTCGCGTCCTCACGCTAATTCAAGACCTGTCAGATCACGAATGGCGCGATGCCTGATCATGGTAGGTTGGAGAACTGAGTTTGAAAAATGTTCTACATAAGCAGTACAACACAATGTTTACAGGATAGATGCTGAATACATGTATGCAATTCGCACAGGGAATTTGAACTACCCCCATGGGTAGGCACCACATGGTACATAACACCCATGACCTATCCATCTTGATTTGCTTGTTTGTATGATTTTTTTGAATGGCTAATTGAATGGTCATTATTCGATTGCCAACTGCTTGAGCAGTAAGGCATAATGCAATATGTGACACTATATTGCCAAAAGTATTTTTTTCACCTGCCTTGACTTGCATATGAAATTTATTGCTATCCCATTCCTAACCCAGAGGGTTCATTATGATGCCGAAGACTAGCCAAATGCAAATTTCTGTGGTAACACCTGTTACATAGACTTTTTTGACAAAGTGAAACTTGAACTTGATCGATTTATTTATGGATCTTGTTCAGTGCGCTGCTGCACAGCCATTTTATGAATGAGGGCTATTCCAAACTGTTCCCACAAGGCTGGTAGAATGAAATCATCCCAAATTTGAATGCTTCAGGATACCAAAGCATTTTGGACAATTCCATGCTCTCAACCAGTCACTCTCAACCGACATCGGTGTTTGACATCACCAATACCCATTTGGAAAAAGTTGAACTAGTAATGGCTGCAAATGGTGGCCCGGCATGATCCCTATGGTTAGGGTTAGGCATGGGATGGCAAATTTCATATGCGAGTCAAGACAGGTGACCACATACTTTTGGCGATAGTGTAATTGCTGCATTAAAATGCATTTGTACCTAGAATTAGATAAATTAAAATGAATTCTGTGAATTTTTATCATGTAGTCTAAAACCATTTGAGTCGAGACACTACTACTCACACTTTTTGATTTTAGGTCTTTATGGTTTTATGGTACCATTGTAAATATTTTGTTTTGATGTCCACCATTCAGGAAGATGAACCTCTCCTTGGCTCCTCTGGATAGGCTTGAAGCAAGAGCTAAGACACACGACACACCAGATCTCTCTCTCTCTCTCTCTCTCTCTCTCTCTCTCTCTCTAATGTTCCTTGTGTTTGACTACTAAAAGTTGGGCATTTGTCTTTGTTTTTGACAAAGCCTCCCACACATGTATGTTGCCTTTTTATTCTTGTTTGATGCTATGTTTGACTCGTAAGTCATTAGCCATATTAGTTCTCACAACGTTTAAGAACAAGTACGTTTATTTTTCATTTAATAATGTTTCTGTGGCAGCCTTTGGGTAATGACTTCATGTCATTTGTCTTCACTGTTTTTGACAAAGCCACCCACACGTGTATGTGGCCTTTTTTGTCGCTATAAACATGGTTGGTTCACAAAACATTTTTCACTACATTGTGATGTTAAAGAACATGTGAGTATGTTACAGTAAGAATATAAGGCCCAATAGCAAAAGCAGATTTGTCCTTTTTATATATATATTTTGTTTGTTTAATAAGGTTTCTGTGGCTGACTTTTGCTTGTTTATTACAATAAAGTCTGTGTGGTACATTGAATGCCTGTGACATGCCTTGATTTCTATTCTTGTATAGTGGTCCTGTTTACCAATTGAGATTTTGTAGTGAAATGCTTACTCTTTTTTTTTTTTTTGTAAAATTAGATGGATTTTCATATGCAATATGTGTTATTTTTACGGAAAAAAACTGGCAGCTGGGGTCACCAGAACAATTCTGTAAAATAAACTGCAAAAAAGGTAATTGCTTTAACTACGCAACCGTACATTATACTGTTGAAACCAGCATATAAAACACACAAGTTCTGTCATATATGCCGGCTTTAACTGTAAATTGTACATATTGTAGTAAAATCAATTACAATTTCGCTGTATATTTTACAGAAAAGGCAGCTAAAGTAACCAGAAAAAAACTGTTGTTTTTACAGGAAAAAACTGGCAGTCACCAGTAAAAATCAGTAAAATATACAGTGAAATGGTAATTGCTTTTACAACACAGCATGTGCCTTTTACAGTTATATTTGGCATATAGAACACTGGACTTCTGTTATATTTGCTACTTTAAACTGTAAAGTGTACAAGCTGTACAGTAAAGGCAATTACCGTTTTAATGTATATTTTACAGATTTGTTCTGGTGACTCCAGCTGCCAGTTTTTTCCTGTAAAAACAACAGGATTTTTTTTACAGTGTGGTCAGCGCTGTCGCCTCACAGCAAGAAGGTCCAGGTTCGAGCCCTGTGGCCGGCGAGGGCCTTTCTGTGTGGAGTTTGCATGTTCTCCCCGTGTCCGTGTGGGTTTCCTCTGGGTGCTCCGGTTTCCCC
>JANZLE010000001.1:7701545-7714042 GCA_026413485.1 Osteogeneiosus militaris
TTATACCTGACACTCATAGTGACACCCAGAGTACAAATGTAGAATTACACCTTGGCAGTAGCAATTTGGCTGGAACACACCGGCCCCTAATTGTTAATGGTAAAGAAACATAACAATTCAACAAAACAAAACAAAAACAAAAAAAAGGATTTCGTTTGACCTATTCACATTCATGTACCAAACACAACTTTGTAATAGGCCTTTCAATTATATTAGATTTGGTTTGTAATTTCACAGAGCGTACGTGGCCCATTTTGTCTGGAAAAACCTGCAGTACTCTGCCCAAAGGCCATGAGCCTCTAGGCGCTGCTGCATCCATCACCACTACTACATCTCCGATGGTCAAATTTCTTTTCTTCCGATTCCACTTGTGTCTTTCTTGAAGCAGGGGTAAGTACTCTCGCAACCATCGTTTCCAGAAGATGTCCGCAATGTACTGCACCTGCCTCCACCGTCTTTTCACATACTGATCGTGGGGTCCAAACACTCCAGGTGCCAAAGCCGGTTTCCCTTTTAATAATAGGAGATGGTTAGGAGTGAGTGGCTCTAAGTCACAGGGATCATCCGAGAGCTGAGTGATTGGACGGTCATTTAAAATGGCTTCCACTTCACAAAGTACAGTATGCAGTCCATCCTCATCTAAAGTTTGTTGGCGTAGAACAGAGCTTAGCACCCTTCGAATCAGTCGGATCATTCGTTCCCATATACCTCCATGATGCGAGGCTGCTGGTGGATTGAAACTCCAATTAATTCCAACTTGAGAGAGATTCCTTTGAATTTGGGCATGATTTAAAGCAGCAACAGCATTCCTCAACTCCTTTTCCGCTCCACAAAAATTAGTCCCATTGTCAGATATCAGGGTTACGACTTGACCTCTCCTACTAATAAAGCGGCGCAAGGCATTGATGCAAGCATCAGTTTCTAGTGACACTGCCACCTCCAAATGCACAGCTCTGCTGGTCAGACAAGTAAATATCACTCCATAGCGTTTGCAGGTTGATCTTCCCCTTTTAATTTCTATAGGACCAAAATAATCCACTCCTGAATTAGTGAATGGTGGAAAGTCAGGAATGATCCTTACTCTAGGAAGATCTGCCATCTTTTGATCAATTGCTCTGCCATTATAGCGCCGGCAGAAACTACATTCAGAAATGATCTTTCGCACGGCTGAGTTAGCATTTGTGATCCAGAACCTCTTTCTGATAGCAGACAATGTATGACTACGTCCACTATGACCTAGGGTCTTATGCACATGCTTGAGGATGAGTCCAGAAATATGCTGATCTTTGGAAAGAATAAGTGGATGTTTAGCCTCTTCGGGCATAGCTCCTTTACTTAATCTTCCTCCAACTCTCAAGAGCCCATCATCCAGAACTGGGTCCAGCTTGTAAATGGAACTATGTCGGCTCACCATGGGTTTGGGAGAAGATAAGTTGGTGAACTCCTCGTGGAACCTCAATTGCTGGCAATAGCGAATGATGGCCATTTCCGCTTCCAACAGGTCATCCACAGTTAAGACACAAGGGGCAGTTATGGGGGTTTGGGCCTTGACCTGTGCTAAGCACTGACCAGCTCCCTTCTCCTTGCTTGCTGCAGGTTCGGTCAGCTGTACCCTCAGTTTTGTTCGTTTCAACAAGAAGGACTTTATTCTGAGAATCCAAGCCACAGCCGTCTTAAGACGTCTCCACTCAGAAAAATAGGTGATGAACTGGTAGGTTGGATTTCCTGTATTTAATAATGTGGCATTTATAGTCACCTCCCGTTTAACTTCAGGGTCATTAGAACCTACTGAGGTATCCAATACAGTCTTGGGCCATTCCTCTGCAGTCTTCCAAAGAAATACAGGGCCCTTTAGCCACCGTTCACTTTTCAGGAAATTTGCCATCTTTAACCCCCTTGAAGCATCATCTGCTGGATTATCTGAGGTTTGGACATATCGCCACTGTGCGGGTCTTGTTGCTTCTCGAATTGTGGAAATTCGATTTGCAACGAATGTTTGAAAGCGTCGGTCTTCATTATTAATGTATTTTAATACAGAAGTGCTGTCTGTCCAAAAGATGGAGTCCTCCAGTTGGAGTTTGAGTTCTGCCTTCAACATCAGGTCCACTCTGACGGCAAGGACGGCTGCAGTCAACTCCAATCTGGGAATAGTGACAGCTTTCAATGGGGTTACCCTGGCCTTACCCAACACGAAAGACACTTGAACGTCCTTAGATGGGTTTAGGATACGAATGTATGTTACTGTTCCGTAGCCATCTTCACTAGCATCTGCAAAGTGATGTAATTGAGCATGCATGCATGGACCAAAGTTCTCAGGCTTAATGGACCTAGCCACTTTGAATGTGGCCAACAGATCCAGGTCTTCTAGCCAACCATTCCATTGACGCAAGAGGTCAAGTGGCAAATCTTCATCCCAGCTGCATTTCCTCCTACACAGCTCTTGTTGTATCATTTTGGCCACTAGGGTGACAGGGGCCAAAAGGCCCAAGGGATCGTACACTGAACTGATTACTGATAGCATACCACGTCTAGTGAGAGGCTGCTGCTTCATTTCCATTCTAAACTTGAAGGAATCGGTCTCCGCACACCACTGCAGACCCAGAGCCCTTTCCACTGGAAGCTGATCACTATCCAAGTCCAGCTCCTTAATGTCTTGTGCCCTCTTATCCTTGGCAATGGTCTGAAGGACCACACGACTGTTACTGATCCATTTTTCCAATTGGAAACCACCCCTCAAACATAATGTGGTCAGTTCTTCAATTATGCAGATAGCATCTTGTGCAGTAGCTGAACTTTTCAAATAATCGTCAACATAAAAATTCTGAGTAATGGATTGCAACACCTCAGATGAGTATTCTGACTGGTTATCATTAGCCGTCTTCCTCAGTGCATAAGCAGCGCAACTGGGAGACGAGGTGGCACCAAATAGATGTACAGTCATCCTATACTCCACTAGGCCTTTAGTGATATCACCTTCAGGCCACCAGAGAAAACGAAGGAAATCACGATCTTCTTCGTGAACCTTTACCTGGTGGAACATGGCTTGAATATCACCCATGAATGCCACAGTCTCTTCTCTAAAACGAGTAAGAACTCCAAGCAGTGAGCTAGTAAGGTTGGGGCCTTGCAGCAGTTCTGTATTCAAACAAGCTCCTTGAAAGGATGCCCCACAATCAAACACCACTCGAAGTGACATTTTTTTTGGATGACGGACAGAATGATGTGGAATGTACCACAACTTTCCCTTCGTTCCAGACAGCTGCTGAGGCGTCACCTGCTCTGCATAACCTTTATCAATGAGCTTACTCATGTATTCTTTATATTCTCGGTGGAGAACTGGATTGTTTAAGAACTTTTTCTTTAAGCCCTGCATCCTTTGTCTTGCAATTGCAAAGTTGTTGGGCAAAACGGGGTCCTTCCTTTTAAAGGGCAATTTCAAGGAGTATCTCCCATCCTGACAGGTGGCTGAGTGTTCGGCAATTTCCATAAACTTGTGATCTTCTCTTGACATTTCTTTTTCTTCGCTGGCCTTATCGTTGAATTCATGGTTGTACTGCTCGGTCAACATGCGTTCCAATTTGCACAATGAGATTCTGTTCACTGCAACTGGAGTACACTTCTGCTCATTATCGGCTCTAGACAGCGGACCATTTATAACCCATCCTAGAACAGTCCTGATAGCATAAGGTCCACTTCCATGGCTGTTAATAACCTCCCATGGCTCCATTATTTTGGGAGCATTGGTGCCGATTAGTAGGTCAACGTTTGCCTTGATGTTTGGAATGCACACCTTGGATAGATAAGGCCAGTTAGTCAAGTCTCCAGGTGTTACCATGTCATCTACTGTCACCGGCATCTCCTTTTGTGTGAACACTTCTGGGAGCATATGGAAGTCATTGCTGTCTAGGCCCGTTATCTCCAAATCAGTTAGTGAATATGCGGAGACAGTTTTCTCTTGGCCCATAGTGCGTAACAGGAGGCTGGTTTTTCGACCTGTAACATTCAATCTCTGCATTAGATCTTCTGAGCAGAATGTAGCAGAGCTACCCGAATCCAGGAAGGCATAGGTCTGTATAATTCTGTTCCCCTTTGCTGACTTCACCTGAACAGGCAGGATCGATAAGGCACATCTTTCCTTGCCGGCCCCTGTTAAACTACACGCCTTCAATGAGGTCAACTCTTCATTTGGTGAATCCTTTGACTGTTCTGGGGCTGTAGCATGCCTTTGAATATGAAGGACTGTAGGGTGATGTTGCCCACACACTGTACACTGCTGACGCTGCTGGCAATGTCGGCTCATATGTCCAACTCTCAAGCATGCGAAACAAACCCTCCCTTCCTTCAAAAGGGTCATTTTTTCTTTATGGCTCTTTCTTTGAAACTGTTTACATTTCTCCAAAGCATGACTAAGCCCACAGCACAAACACTGGTCTTCTTTAATGGTGGCAAAACTAGAGGTCTCAATGTCACCCTCAGGTGAATTCATAGAAGCGACTGTGGTGGCTACTACATTTCCCTTGGCGCGTTCTCTAAGCTGTGATTTAAGTCTGCTATTATTTCCACTTGCGGATGATGAATCTTGAATATCGCCAAACAAGGGATCGGAGAGTATTTTGACTCGTCTTTCAATAAATGCAACCAAACTGCTGAAATGTGCTCTGTCATGAGTAGCCTCCATTATTTCATGTGCTTTGGTCCGCCATTGCTCTCTCATCTTGAAGGGCAACTTAGATAGTATGATTCTCATATTCACTGGCATATCAAGCTCTTGTACATATGGCAATTCCTCCATGACATTGCAACACCCACGCAGAAACAGGGAATATTCTTGGAGTGAATCAGCATCCTCAGATTTTATATTTTGCCATGCCAAAGCTCTTTCCATATAGGCAGTTGCTACTTTGTATGGGTCTCCAAAATGTTCCTTCAAGAGTCGTTTTGCTACTCTGTATCCTTGATTAGGAGCCATATGTTGACAGCTGCGGGCTAACTCCTGTGGTCGTCCTCTTGTAAACTGCTCCAGATAGTACAAGCAGTCCACCTTGTCCGCCTTTCGCTCTACTCCTTGTTCAAAGGCCTTTATAAATGCCCTGTATTGCAATGGATCTCCTTCAAATATGGGAATTTCACGAGGTGGCAAGGCCAATGTATTCTGTTGTTTTACTAAAGTTGCAGTGATTTCAGTTTGCCGCTGTAGGACACTGAGGAGATCAGTAGGTGTATTGTCGCCTCCTAGTGGATAGGTGGATGTTTGCTCCTTCTCCACTGGTGCCATTACTGACTGGCAGGCTGGTTGTAATGATCTCAAGACGTTGGTGTTTTGCCGTTTTCTCTTTGAAGTATGCCGTTTGGATGCAGCCTCAGAGAAATGTTCAACTTCTGGTTTCCATTCTTCCTGTGGTAATATTTTCTTCTTCACTGGTGGTGCGAAGCTGTCTGGCTGCATGGTAGTGGCCCATCCACCTTTCTTTGGTCCCATGGGTATATTCCACTGTTCAGAGGCAGCTTCACACCATTCTTCTGTTGCCTTCCTCCGGTCATCTGCCCATAATGTGCAATTGGGTATCAAACTGTACTGCTGCGTTTCCTTACTTGTGACTGGATTGAACTCCTTTGCTGTTGGGTTTAGCACAGTGAACTGTTTTCTTTTTGCCTTAGACAAGTATGAGTTCATCCCATCCGAATGAGCCACAGAATGACATCTCATTTCTGAGGCTTGCAGTATGGATAACTTAGCAGCTGATGCGTTCAGCTCGGTTTCAATGTCAAGTTGTTCTCTTCTTCTTCTCAGCTGTTGCTCTTGTTCCTCCAAAGCATGCCTTTCCCGTAAGGTTGCTGCACGAGCCAATATTGCTGCTCTCTCCGCCTCTGCCTGTCTCCTGACAGAAGACGTGGTACTCAATTGGCTCCTATCACTCCTGTGACTTGATTGGCTGCCAGCATTTGAGATACTATCATCTGGATTGACCTCGTCCTCCAGATTTGAGTTTATTGCATCAGATACAGGTTTAGGCAAACTTAACTCTTTAAGAGTGTTGGACAACTGTACACAATTAGAACCCCTATCAATTGGTGCAACAAGTTCAACATTATCACATGAAACCCACAACCTTGCATCACGCATTGACTCAATGTTAAACAACATCTTTGCCTTAAACCATATTTCATGTTTTTCCCTTTCATCACATGGCAAATAGGGCAACAAGGATTCATGAATAGCATTTACATCATTACATACTTCAGACAGTTTGTTAACAGCACGTTCAACTTCCGTTTTGTTGTTACTAGTCATTGACATATGCATCGATTTCCTTAAACGGGCAGCTTGATTTAATTTAAACTTTCTATCTGCTTGTAATGTTTCTATTTTCGCAGCCAGTGCTTTAGCAGTAGGTTTAACAACACGCTTATGAGTTTGTATTTCAGGAATACTGTCAGTGACGCTACTAAGAACGTCAGTAGGTAAGCCTGCATTGGCAACTGTTTGTAAAATTGCAACATTAGTCCCTTCCTTTGCCGGATCGACGAGTCCGTGAGAATCTGACATGATCAGTCAATAGAGCGAATAGGTCTAGTTCATCAAACGCAATCCTCAAAACGAAAAGTTTATTAGACGCAGTCCAACGCAATTAAACGACGCAAACACAATGTCCCCCCAAATACCAATGCATTGGTTTTAAATTCACAGATGTGTGCACACAAATGGCTAATTAGCAATGTAGCGCTACTTCATTTACCTCGTTGGGCGCCTTGACCAGGACTGCTTCGTACCAGCATCAGAAGAAATCCCAAATCCTATAATCCAAGCGACTCCCGTTAACATCCAATCGTTGCCTCCAGTGCGCTGAAACTTCAATATCCACCAAGATTCCAGTCGGCAGCTAGGCTTTGACTATGTTATCGGTGCTCAGCTTAGAGCCGATATGTGTGACCCAGGAATGACCTGGCTGACGCGTTTGTAAAAGTACACTTACGAAGCTCACAAGCGGCATCTTCTGTGCAAGTTTCTTGTGTTTTATTCCATTCCAAAGTTTTAAAAGAAGCAAGCCATTTCAAGTCGGCCGCCACAACCTCATACAGGAAACGGTCAAAGCCATTTGCCCTTCCGGGTCAACACCTAACAACAACAGTTGTCAAACTACCTTTATACCTGACACTCATAGTGACACCCAGAGTACAAATGTAGAATTACACCTTGGCAGTAGCAATTTGGCTGGAACATATGCATTTTACTAGTGGAAAACCGTTACTATTAGAGCTGAGACTTCAGCTCAGCCACAATTTAGCCAGACACATCAAAAAAGCAACAGGGCAAAGGATTTTGCAAGGAATTAGCATCAGGCTGCCAGGTCACTTTGTTGTGTGTAGCTGTCAATGTTGATTTTAAAAAGTAACTAAGTAAATTACACAGGGAAATGAATACTTAAGTCTGAGTGAAAATTACTGTGGCGAGCATGCGTTCGTGGAACAAGCTTCTGGAGACAGAAATCTTAGTTTCTCAATCATTAGCCTGTGCTACTTGCTCTCAAAGGCACTGACTTGACCACGTTATTAGCATTCACTGACACTACTGATGAACGCTACACCGGCTGGAAGGTGACTTCACTGCTGTGCTGATGGCACCGACTTGCGATTAAGCTCGCGCTGGCTTTCGAGAAGGCTGAGGGCGATAAATTTTCGTCCCTCCCACTATAAATCAAAATCTGATTGGTTAATTGATCTGTCACTTCCTACATAAACATACACTGCCATGGCCTTGGCAATGAAGTCCTAATCAATGAGTGAGTCAGCTCTAAACTCTTCTCAGCCTAAAGACAACAAACAAAAAAATCTCATTGGATAACTCAATTTTAATGTTTTCAGGGCAGTGACCCTTTCATTTCTGAAGTAAATTTGATAGAAAATGAGGCCAAATTAGAAGAGAATAATTGTAATGGAGTTATGAAAGAAGTTAAATATAACATTTGAAATGCTGATATGTTTGGTTCTTCTCTGAAGGCCTAGAAGGCCCTGACGGATCCCCTCTGGGTAATTCTTTCTTTCTTTCTTTCTTTCTTTCTTTCTTTCTTTCTTTCTTTCTTTCTTTCTTTCTTTCTTTCTTTCTTTCTTTCTATAAATAGCTCAAAACATCTTAAATGTTCTGCTCAGTATAAGTTTTCAGTTATCTGTCAGGTGCAGATTCATTTTTAACAATAACATAACAATATTGATATCATTAATGCTACATTACATACTTAGTGACCTGTTTATGTGCCGTGTTTAGGGTTTTCCAGGCAAAATGTTTTCAGGCAAATCTTTTAGTTTGTGAAAAGGTAAGCCACATGTTCAACTGCTCTACATTTGATCTAGATCTATTCTGCTCCTAGTCACTGTCTATGATCCCATTAAAGCACCGAACCATCTGTGTGCACCATTTAACAGGCGTGTAATGAAAACGCCATCACAGATGTGTATTTGTGCTACGGGCTATAAAGCTGTTTACTAACTACATACCTTCATAGCATCATCAACCGCTCCATTGTTTTCAGTGTTTCCTGTTCAGTGCGGGTTGCAGTCCACTTCAGTGCAGAAAATACTGCAGAATCATGTACGAGAGCTTAGTTATGGTATACAAGACTTACCCAGAGTTCACCTCTCTGTCTCTCTCTCTGTGTCCTCATAGACGCCATCAATAACAGGATGTTAATGCTTGACGGAATGCCAGCAGTCCGAGTCAAAGTAGAGCCTCTGGAATCTGAGAGAGGGGTAAGGACACTGTTGCCTTTTTACAACACCCTGCATCACTTGTTCTCCATGTTTATCCAGTGTGCCATCCCACACCCCTTTGCTTTCACACACACACACACACACACAAAACTTGCTTTTCTCACTGTGATCTGTGATAGATTAATTACTCCCATGCGTGTTACAAAAGACTCAGAGGTACACGAGCGGGGAGGGGTATGGCCCTGATGGAGCTGTAGGATGGGGGGAGATTCACAGCTGAAGCAGGAATGCTCTCAGGGTTTCCAGTCAGGGCCTCTGCAGTCAGGCTGGCCGTCTTGGCAAGACACAGACACAGATGCGCAGACACACTGCTGCCTTTCTTTCATTTTTCATTATTTATTTATTTATTTATTACTGTCATCTCGTGTGTGTGTGTCAGTCACTCCCTCTGCTTCAACTACATGTCTATCAATATTGAACTGTAAGATGACCAAGCAACTAGCTTTATTTGTAGTCACTCCTACTTCCTAGTGTACACAATGCAACTGTATGTTATATTTTTACTCTGTAACCTAGTGAAGTGACTTTATTTCTTTTTCTTTCCGAACAAAGATAATTTCCTCCACGAGTAATCCACGATGATTAGAAACAAGCCGTTTTGCACACAGAGCACTTCTGTCTGTGTGGCGGTTTATTTAGCATGCAGTTTAAGCACTAACTCGCTACTGGCTTTCTGTTTATCCACGAACAGTTATCGTGGGAAGTGTATTACACAGACAGCGTCCCTTTAAAGGACATCACACCACACCAGGATCCCAAACTTTCAGATGTGGTCTTCATCTGGGTGGAGACTTGCCAAGACCAAGCTAGAAATGGGAGTGAAAGCCTTCACCCCAACGGGCGAACCTAAATAAGCTCCACCCCAGACACGAGCCTGAAATTAAAGTGAAATGCAGTGAGACAGAAGGCGAGGTGGTAGGAGGGAGGAGGAATGAATATGAGCCAGTGGGTTGACTGAGGTTTAGAAACCCGCTGCTTTCCGCTGAAATGACGTTCATACAAGGGAAGGAAATGTGACATGTGCGTTGTTTTGGCTTTCCGACAGACCTTTTAATTTAGAGCAATCTTTGTTTGGCTGAAATTGAAAGCAGGTTATTTTAGATTGTATTGTACAGGAAGTTTACGACCACTTTACTCACCCATGTGTGCAAAAAAAAAATCCTTAGTGGTTTCATGGAGGTGTCTTATAATGACCTACGCTCTAATCACAGTGACATTATATCTCTGTAAATGCACTGGCTACAAATCGTTTGTACTGTTCTGTTTAATTGACAGAGTTGAATGCAAAAGGTCAGTTTATACATTTAAACAAATTGCTTTGGACCTGAATAAGCCAGATAGAGAATATGGATTATTATTATTTTCAAACTTAATGCAGTGTAGAGCTGCGGGTGAGAGAGAGAGAGAGAGAGAGAGAGAGAGAGAGAGAGAGAGAGAGGTGGGGGGAGGGAGGTTGTTTCTCTGTATCCTGATGTCCTTGTGGATGTCGGAGGGAATCAGGAGTGAAATGTGAAACAGACTCTGGTGCCTTTCTGACTGTGGGACTCCAGTGAAGCAGCTCTTCTGAAGTAACTCATGGACATACAGTAATAATGTCCTCAGACTGTTCCAAAGCACAACTTCTATGATTGCTGTGAAATATTCATCACTTCTTGTCGAATTTTCTCCCCCATAGGTGCCATCTCATACTAATCCCCAAAAGGGTCATGAGGTTTATTTCTCTAGATATTTTTATATTCCCTCACAATACATGTTCAGTTCTCTGTAAAACCCTCCTGTTCCAGTTCATCACTTCCTTTCTCACACACAGACTGTATTCTCTGCACTTACCCTACATCCATCTGTGTGTGTAAAGCTGTCCACTGTCCTGGAAATGATCACGAATAAAAAATTGACCTCATCCCCAAAAATCCCATATGTTTCAAAATGCACTTAGTCCAGAAAAACATCCGTATCCAACTTTCTGTCCTGAGTTTGTGTACATTTCTGTATCAGGACGCTGACTACTGTGGTTTTATATTGATTATACTGTCAGGTTTAAATCATCTATTTTAATATTTAAATATCATGCATTTAAATCACCATGGGTGGCACGGTGGTGTAGTGGTTAGCACTGTCGCCTCACAGCAAGAAGGTTCTGGGTTTGAGCCCAGTGGCCTACGGGGGCCTTTCTGTGTGGAGTTTGCATGTTCTCCCCGTGTCTGCGTGGGTTTCCTCCGGGTGCTCCGGTTTCCCCCACAGTTCAAAGACATGCAGGTTAGGCTAATTGGTGGCTCTAAATTGACCGTAGGTGAGTGTGAATGGTTGTTTGTCTCTATGTGGAAGCCCTGTGATGATCTGGCAACTTGTCCAGGGTGTACCCCGTCTCTTGCCCATAGTCAGCTGGGATAGACTCCAGCTTGTCCGCAACCCTGCACAGGATAAGTGGTTACGGATAATGGATGGATGGAATTCTCTGACAGGTTGGAGGAAAAATCTGTTTCTCAGGTTGAAATAATACATAAATATTATATAATAAATAACATGCTGTATATAGTACATAAAATATTACATAACTGGGTAGCCTTGCCAACTCACAGATCCAGAGTCCCTGGTACACACTTGGCTCAGGTTGCTGTCTGTGTAGTTTCTCATGTTTTTCTTGTGTTCATATAGATTTTCTCTGGGTTCTCCAATTTCCTCTTACTATCCAAAAGCATGCAGGTAGGTAGACTTCTATAAATTACCCCGAGGTGTCAGAGTGTATATTAATGATGCTTTATGATGGACTGGTCTACCTTACTCCCCTGCTTTTTATAATGCTTCATAAAAACACCATTTAATCCAAATAAAATTCATCAGTGCACTATAGTTATTGGGTGTTTCATACATCCAGCCATGCATCATTTAAACCCCTTTACTTTTCTCTCCATTTATTAGATATAAAGTGATGTAACATCATAACATATAAGGGGTGTGGCCAGCTTCTTGTTAGATGATGTCACATCACTTCAGTCATGTTGTGTCTATCAGCCACTTCCACTGCAGGGTCTTAGTTGCAAAAGTTCTGACTCAACAGCATTTACTTTCTTGTTTGATGATAAGTTTAACTCTCCCAGTTTACCTAATGTCCCAGTACATCCGAATTCACCCTATTTCAGGAGCTCTTGCAGAAAACGACTGTAAAATACAACCACTGCGAGTGTAGTGAATGAACCAGGAACCAACGGAGTCCCTAACCAAGGATTTTCACTATGCGAACAATTATAAATGGTTCACTCTATAGCCCACACCTCAGCCTGGTCATCCTCAACTTGTGTTCCAGTGCTCTCCAGCGGTCGTTCTGCCTTGGTAGTGCCAGCCTGGGGTGAGCTTCAGGTTCCTATTTCGCCTTTTCCATAAATGCAAAACTTGTTAAAGAGACTTCTGGCTAAGTGGGTTTCCCCTGCTATACGATGCATGTTCTTTAGTTTATGCTGTTAAAATAGCTGGATTTCTGTTAATGCAGCGCTCTGGGGCTTTTAATTGGTTTTCCTTCCACATAACCGATGACTTCTTTCACAAGGTACTGAATGATTGATTTACCAGGTAGTGCTTACAAGACAAGCCACTGGAAGCTAAATATGGAGACCAGTTAAATACTCATTTTCTATATTGAATACATTAAAGCAGCTAACTGGGAAATTTGAGGTTACGGAGTTATGAAATGTCTTCACTGTACAAGATGTTCTAGATGGGGGGGGGGTTGGAAA
>JANZLE010000001.1:9959891-9970753 GCA_026413485.1 Osteogeneiosus militaris
ACTTTTTTTTTTACAAGTGTTTTAGACATTAACTGTATTATTAAACAGTAACTGATGAATGCCCCCGACAGGACAGGGGTTTATCTCCATCACAGTTCCAGGATAACTTTCTTGTGTTGTTTGGGTGTGTTTCAGGCCCGAGTGTGATTCGCTGTATATAATCACTCCTGAGTGCTGAAAACTCGGCTCGTTATATGTATTTACTCCTGAACGCACATCTGTATAAACACCATTTTATAGATGCCATTTGTTGAAAATATTTCAGTGCTAGCTGAAGAAGACTGGGGGGGGTGTAGAGATGTAAATTACAGTCTGTTGTTTGTATATTAATGTACACAGTGAACTTTGCAGGTTCAATATCCCATAATGCACCAGTACTCTGTACTCTACTGTAATACCAGCTTGTTTATATACTGTGTACTACACTGGCAGGGTAATGAGTAAGCCCTGCCCCCAGGTCCTGTAAGATTGGTCAATGCTAAGACCCACCCAGTCATTGACTATAGACTCCACCCCCTGTCTGTGCTGAGTCATGATGAGGTGTGACACAGTGGCAGATCTTTAAATGTCTGAAATATAAAACATTCATCCAGACTCTTGTCCAGCGGTTTACTTCACCAGAAATGAGGTGGGCGGTTCTGGGTCGAGGTGATTTGGTGACTTTAGCTGGGTCAGTTCACTGTGTCTGGGAGTGACTAGTAATTTTAGGAAAATAGGTAGAAAGACATCTGGGGTGAGCTTATTGATTAATTGCACTCTTACAAATATGGATAAATCATAAAGGGTTCTGGAATGACTCCACTGGGATAACTGTCAAAGCGAGAGCCATATAAATATAACCGCTTTTGAAGTGTAGAACCCTTAGCCCTCCAAGTAGAACCAGAAGGAGTGTAATGATACACAGTGATGAGATGCATCACGATGCAAAAATGGGACAATGTGCATCATGCGAATGTGTGACATTAACATTCTATTAATTCCGCATGAAATGCCATTGCACTGTTTGAACACCAGGATCTCAATCTGCGCAACTGATGGAATTAAAATCCTCTGTATAGAGTGCACATGGGTCACATGATTAGATTCTTTTGTGGCAATCCTGCTGAATAATCAGGAATCATTTGCACTTCTGAAGTGACCGATAGCTCTGGACTTCAGTGACTGACATACATTATATGTTATTACCATATTCTAACACAACCGTGTTAAAACGGTTAAAAAGAGTTTTCAGTATCTTTCAAACAGCACCAGCCCTGTACCGCTGTACTCTGTAGAGACTGAGAAAGTGGGCACAGAAACCAGCCGTTTTAGCCGCCTTTGGAGCTCTAGTTCTGCTGCGGAGCTTGTTATGTTTCCGAGTCTCCAGTTCAGACAGTTAGTTTATTTAGTCACAATTTGTGAGAGAATTTATAAGTTTAAGATCTGGTAAACTTGTAGTGCAAAATTAAAGCTCTGTTCACAGCAATTTCTTTTTTTTTAGTTTTATACAGTATTGCTACACCCCTACGTTTAACTGTACAAGTATAAAGACTTTTAGAGACCAGAACTCGTAACTAGGTTTTTTTTCTTTGGCAGTCCGGTCTCAAGAGACCGTCGTTGTTATGTTCCTGGAGTGGGTTCTGCTGCGGCTGTAGAGACCAATTCTCGACTTGCAGTTCCCGTTAGACAGAGCAGAGGTAATGTGTGTTCAGGGTTGCCATTGATGCCTCTTGTTTCTTTCTGGCTCTTTTTTCAGCTGCAATCTGGCCCCTCCTTTTATCTGCCTCTGTGATTCTCTTCTGAATGGCTTGATGCCAGGCAGCTCAGTCCTTGGCTTGTAATTCCCAGTTGTCCACAGGGATGCTGCAGGTGATCATGTCTCTCTTGCAGACATCCTGGAATCTGCAGACTGACAGCTTCCGTGTTGTGCCCTCACTCTAGGGCAAGGCTGGAGTGGCCTCTCCAGGGTGCGGAGCCTGGGCAAAAGGTATGGAGATCCTGGGCTGCCCAAACATCAAAATTCCCCTCTCAGCCTTGATGGTGGTAATCCAAAGGAATGCAGAGCATGACGTTTTGGTGCCATCTTGGCTGAAGGTTTGAAATCAGGGTGCCTTCCCCTAGACGGACTGTCTTCCCAGGTGAATGAGCTCCGTCTACCTGTGTGCTATTTACCCATAGCTGGGGGTCTGGTTCATGGGCATCAGGGTGTGTCCACATGTATGGGGGCCAGACCTCCCCCGAGCTCCCTGGGTCCTTGTGGTGCCCAGTTTCCATCTGTAGCCACGTGGAGGCACTGCAACTAGGGTAGAACCAATTTTTCAGCTCGGAACTCCTAACCATGCAAGTAGAACTGCTTTACTATATGAAGATAGGAAGGAAAGAAAGAAAGCACAACTTTATCACACACTTGTGAAATTCCTCTCTGCATTTAACCCATCTGAAGCAGTGAACACACACATGCATGCGAGCAATGAGTGCACAGACACACATACCCAGAACAGTGGGCAGCCATGCTAACAGTGCCCAGGGAGCAGTTGGGAGTTAGGTGCCTTGCTCAAGGGCACCTCAGCCCAAGGCCGTCCCATATTAACCCTAACCGCATGTCTTTAGACTGTGGGGGAAACCGGAACACCTGGAGGAAACCCACGCAGAAACAGGTAGAACATGCAAACTCCACCAGCTGCTGGGCTCGAACCCAAAACCTTTTTGCTGTGAGGCAACCATGCACTCTTCAAACTGTTGGGTTGAAAAGTAACCCAAATATAACCCATGTGCTGAGTGAAAAGAGGACCGACCCAAACTTGGGCTACCATAACCCATTTGGCTGGGCTACAAATTTGACCCAAAAAATTGGGTTGTGTGTCCAACCCAACTTTGGGTAGACGGTTACTCACTGCTGGGTTCATGCTACCCCAGATATGGGTTGAAAGCACATTTCATTTCTTTTGGTTAAATCAGGGTTTATTTATCTGTACTATAGGATTCTTTATTGTTATGTTATTGGTATGTTATTGTTGTTATATCTGTATACATGACTACATGCATATATACATAGAGCTATACATAGAGCTAATGTGTAAATCAGAAACACCAGACTGAGACAGAGCTGTTTATTTGACACATCTAAACATTAACACAAAATGATGCTACATTCATTCAATTTCTGAGCTGATACAATTTACAATTTCTGAACTGATACAAAATACAATACAAAATGGGAGAGAGAGAGAGAGAGAGAGAGAGAGAGAGAGAGAGAGAGAGAGAGAGAGAGAGAATATTAATACAAGTGTGAATGTAGTTTTGTTTACAACATACAAACACAGTCTGCTTGCTTGTTAGGGTACCCAACAATTGCTATGTGGTACAGATTTAATTTATATCAACTCACAGGTTGTTCATCAATGAATGCCTTTGAAGATTCCAGTTGACGAGGTCTCATATATTTCCGGCCTTGTTTGTATGTACTAGGAGGGATAATCCTTGGAAGGAGCAGCAAGGCAATATCTCCTCTTCTTCCTGCAATGGTGATCAAAGAATAGAAGAATCAAAATCAAACTCTGATGCTGACATTGCAACCAATAGTAAACAAAAAACTATTCAACAAATCACAATATAGTTTTTATTTTAGAGAGTTTGCACACACTTTTTCTCATGACAACTTGGAATTGTCCTTAAAGGTACATTGTGTAGGATGGTGACCAGAGTAGGTATTGCAACTATGCTCATCATTGAAACTGTGCTGTCTACTGCACATTTGATCTTTTCATGAATATTTACTAAATAATGAATGAACTACTAGTATGTCCAATGTACAGTGCATTTTTCAGCTAAAAATGGAAATTCAAAATGGCAGGCAATGGAAACAACCCCCCTTTTCATGTATGAAAAGAGCCATTTTTCCAGTCTTAATGAAAACTTAGAATTTGATGGTGGTGGTAAGTATTCATGACAAAGGTAACATTTGTGGATGGACATCATGAATTCTGGAAATATACTACTAAAAATATTACAAAATGCACCATTAAGGAGTTCTCAGAGGTGTGATAGGAGTGCCATTAGACCTCCTTTGTCGGAGCCTGTGTGCAGAGGCTGTAAGTCTCAATGTGTAAAATAATAGATACACGTTATACCTTCAGAGAGGCTGTCAATGTTGATGAGTAGGTCTCCAATCTTCTCCTTCCCAGCCATGGCAATAATCTTCTCAGTGAAGTGTGTCCAGTTGGAAATTAATTTGTTTGTCGCGTCTGGCTGTAATATGG
Source organism: Osteogeneiosus militaris (assembly GCA_026413485.1). Taxonomy (NCBI): domain Eukaryota; kingdom Metazoa; phylum Chordata; class Actinopteri; order Siluriformes; family Ariidae; genus Osteogeneiosus; species Osteogeneiosus militaris. The sequence goes on from JANZLE010000001.1 coordinate 9,964,130, forward strand.
AGAAATCCTGGGAGATCTACATGGGGATGTCACAAATGGATGTCACAATTACTAATTTTGGTTGAATAGTGTAAACCCATAAATCATACATTATTCATGGGTCTCGGCCATTCAATGTCAAGTCTACAGCTTGAAAGATCTTGAAAACTGTGTGCAATATTGCGGGTGAGGACACCTATCATACCAGATGTGTCCACCAAGCGTGGAAATTCTCTGCATATCTCATGTATTGGCTTGGTTCCATTTGCCCTTATCCACTGGGCTCTGTGGACAGCAGTTTCAAGCATAAACTCTGCTACTTGGGATGATGGATAAATGTTGTTTCTCAGCCACTCAGCTAGTTCGACGGCTCTTTCTGATGTTATGCCGGAGACTGAAGAAATTAAGTTGACACAAAATAAAGCAAAATTGAAAAACACTCTGGGAAACAATGTGTTTGTTTAATACTTTGTACTTTTGTGAATTACAAAGCATATCAACATTGGTACAAACTCATACTTTTTTGGCTTTGTAAAGTACAGTATCAGGCAACAGCTGACTTTTGCATTACTTTCTTCATCGAAACACAACAAAAGCGGTAGCTTGCAACAAGTAATATCCCCTCCCAACTCTGTACTTTTATTTTACCACCAAAAATTTCCCTGACATTTCCTCTGTGGCCTATGTTGTTGTACCTGGTAAAATTGCTGAGTTCTGTGGCAGTGATTCTTGTTGAAGAGCTGCTTGGGGTGTCGAACTCTGCCATCTGCCCTTGTGAAGCCTTTTGCGGACATTGCGTAGGCGCTCTTCGAGAAAGCCTGTAGCAGGTCTATGGTTCCTGGATGCGGTGAACCATGCATCCTAGCATTGTTTTAAAATAAACAAAAGTTGAATTCATGCACATGGTAACAACTGCAGATTTACTATGTAGAGCAGTTTTAAAGATACTGCATCAACATTTAATGACGTCTGTGAATTTCCATAAAATTTCAGCATATATTTTCCAAAACAAAAAATGAAAATCCACACTGAAATTTATATGGCTAAATAAATTGGCCTAAATAATTTCTGTTCCAGTAGTATATGCAATGGTATTAAGTATGAAAGGACAGCGAAGACCGTCATCCTCACAAAGTATTTGACAGTTCAGAAATGGTTAGAACCGAACATTTGTTATTTAAGCCTATTAAGCTGAAGTTATACAGAATGTGGTTTAGACCTAGCCAACTATTAATGACTCATCCTTTTGTTAAAATTTAATTTAGTAGACTCAACTTCAAGCTAGAGAAATTCTGTGTTGGTGTAGTTAAACATAACTTACATAGCCAGTGCCTTCAGTGTTCTTGAGACAAGGAAATTGCTCCACTACTGAAGATGCCAGCTCTGCCTTAATAGTCGAAGCTGGGCTAAAAAAAAAAAGAGAAAAAGATATTACCTTACTTGTGTGCACTAGGGATACAACGGTAAGAAAATTTAACCTCACAGTTATCCTGTATGAAATTATCACGGTTTTCAGTATTATCAGGCTATTTTTTTAAAACTGTGTTCAATCTGTTCAGAAAATACTGATAGGCCTACACAAACTGAAGAAAGATCAGACACATCATGGATGCCAAAGGACAAATGGTCAGAGGCCATAAATGAGATACTCACTTCTCGCCAAAGCGCTGCATCAAGTGGGACACCAAGATCCGCACCATGGACAATCTCTGGGTGTGGGAAATAACGCCTTTTTCGAGGCTGATTACCAAATCTCGTCCATCAGGTATTTCACTGAGAATTTCCCGTACATTCTATCAGTGAAAAAATGAGGAACACAGTGTTGGGACAGTCATTCTTTGGCTACACTGGACAGTGATTTCCAGTGCAGGAGGAGAATGCCAGCATGTTTGGACCTGTGTTCCAGTGCTAAAGGTCTTTGTGTACTGTCAGTTGTCAAAAAAATGAAACAAATTGGTGCTACCTCAGCTAAGATATCATGGCTGGTCAGCCAAGTGGCGAAATTGCCTGGGCGGTGGTAGCATAGTGGTTAAGTGACTTGATTAGTGTGCTCGTAGCCTGTACATTGTGGGTTCAAATCCGAGCTGCCACCATTGTGCCCTTGAAGGCACTTGACCCTAAGTTGCTCTAGGGGAGACTGGCCCTGAAGTAACTGATAGTTGGCAAATGTAAGTTGCTTTGGATAAAAGGTATCTGCTGAATGTAATGTAAAAATTGTAATGTCAAAGTAAACAGCTCTTTTGTGCCACTGAAGAAGGCACTGAAAGACCTTTAACACAGTAATTTAAGTCAAAACGTGCCAGTGTTCTCCTTTAAAATTGAATGAAACACTAAATTTTCACACCCAGTATATGAGCTTACTCGAAAAAAGGTAATTAGTGATTATATAGTAGAAAGAAAATACTTACAAATATGCCTTCTTTCTCCAGTCTTACACTCTGTTGTGATGAAGTGCCTGGGGACAAGGTGAAAGCATGTGGTTCTGGGGCTAGTGCTGGTCGTGGCATCTGAAAGCAAATGTATTCATGAAAAACTGGTTGACACTGTCCATAATCAGTCAACTCAATCCATAATCAACCATAATCAAGTTAACTCGCACCTTAAAGATGAGGAGTAGATATCCTCTAAAAGTACTCGCAAGCAAAACTGGGCAGTAGATCTAGACAAACAGTGGACCTGCAGACAAAGCTATGTACAGTGGACCCTGAATAACAATTTATAGACAAAACTATGTACAGTGTCCTTATCATTCCTGTGATTAAACTAACTTATATCTCAAGGAAATGTAGTAATCATTATCATTGTCCTTATGGGACCTCACAGCATGGAGTGGATGATGGTCAACAATTGAGTCAATGTCAACCCCCTTGACTGAGGAGATAGGAGACACAGTAAAAGCAAAAAAATGCCTTTCAAATCCTAATGTCTCCCAGTTTTTCACAATCAGTTTGATGGTTTTGTCCACCAGCACAATTGTTTGAATGGTTCCAAACTGTGGGTCACCATCAGCTGACATAGAAATGAGAAGCGTCATACCAGGCCTGTAGCTGGTACCCTTGTGCTTAATCCAAGATGCCAAATACACCTCTGTGTACATACTAATTCCCTCAAAACCAGATTTTACGCTTTCAAAGTCCTCTATGGTACCAAGGAGTTCAGTAGTTCCTGGTCCAACCTGGAATTCATGAGAGAACAGCTGGCCTGACAGCAGTGTGTAGCACATCTGTAATTGGTGTCTATATGCTTGCGTTTTGCAAATATTTCGAAAATTGCAAGTCACTTGACTCACACGCTTGAAAAACGTGTGTTTCGCTTCAAAGTGCATGCACCAGAAATGAATAATGGGACCCAGTTTCCTGATTGCACCAGGATAGTGGACCATAAAGTGGTGCTTAGGCTTCAAATGACGATCGGGATAAAGCTCTAGGTAGCGACAATGATGCTTCTCAATCAAGTGTCTCAAGAAAGTAACAGCTCCTTCTGTCAATTCTGGAGAAAATATCAACTCCATACAGCTAAGTAAGGACAGGAGCTTACTGTTACCCTCTGGCACAAGATTGCCCACCATGAGAGGCAGTAATCATAGCGAACACCATGTCTGTGCCACAGTCTGTCTGAATGACCCATCTGGATTTTTTAGATCCTGTGGTCAGATGAGAGATGGCTTATTGTGGCAATCAGCAAAACCATAGTCAAAACTTGTCAGTCTACAGTTCAACTGGTCAAGCGTCAGAATCTTCTGCTCAATAAGTGAATTCAGGACAAGCTTCAACTCAAAACCCCCAACTCCCTCAAGGATATCGTGCATGATATCAGGAGCCACATTGTCTGTCACATGATAAAACTCCAGTTTGTTCAGGGAACATTCTCTCTTGACACCGGTCTCTGTAGGGTTATTGAGCAGCAAATCAGACTGATAGTTCACCTTGGTACGCAATGTAGAGGGATCATCAAGAGTTTGCACCTTTAAAACTGGTCTATGTACCCGACACCATCGGTGCACACTATTCCCCGTGAAACTCTCTGTGTAACCAAGGATGCTGTTAAGTCCAAGGTTGTCTCCACAGACCTGTGCCACCCCTGCTTTAATGCTTCCTTGAAACTGTGCAGTTTCAACCTGAACACCATTCAACTCCATTTCTTTTATCTGACTCACAATTGGCTCCAAGACAGCATTCATTCCATAGGTTTTAACGTCATCTGTCTTGTACACTGCAAGGAGAAAGTGTGACTTCAGGCTGGACAGGTACTCTGGCGGCAAGCATTTAATGGTGAAATAGATGAAACCAAGCTTGTAAACTGATGTCTTGGAACTGAGTGGATTCACCATCTCACAGTCATCACAGTATAGAACTAGAGGAATAGACAACTCATCAGAAGAGAGGCTGTTAGTGGCAAAAATGGTGCCATCTCTAAAATCCTCAAGCGCGCCGCTATGACCCTCTCGCCACTGTAAAATTCTCAATTGTGCCTGCACTTTCCACAATACGCTTCAGTGTTGGTTTTAGAGGAACACACTGAAAAGTATCACGCACTGCCACCTGTCTCACAATCCCAGTCTCCCTGTCTCTTTCTTGGGTGTATGAGAAGCCAGGAAGAGGTACTCTCTCTGGCTGTATGAAGTTTCTTGACTGAGTAAAGTATTTAATTTGCTTAAAGTCAGTTTCTAAACCTTGAAAAGGCTTTGCTGCAGTAGTGAAGTGCTTTAGGAGCTCTTCAGCCTCTGGACTACCTGCATATCCCTTTGCTCTTAAAAACATCTGTTTTGAGCTTTAGGTCTCCAACAATGTCACTAATCAAGCCGCTGGTTTCTTCTATTGAGTCTATGATTCCACTAACTGTTTGTGATGATCTTGATCTCAGCCGTGCTATAAAGAGAGCAACTCTTTCTTGCACATAGTCAACCTCTAGCTCTTCACATTCTTCAATCTGTTCACTTTCTACATTAACAATATTGGAGGGAGACTTATGGCACTGTTCTGAAACCTCTCCTACAGTTTCTAATTCGATACAGTGCCCCAGCAAATGTCTGCGGAATGATCTTGCATGGCTAAATGTTTGCTGGCAGCCATCTTCGGCACACTGAAAGTAGCTTGATGAAGTATGACTATTGTGTGCCAGTTTCAAATGCTCAAAATACTCACGGACAGTATGCCCTGTACTCTGCCTTCTGCACTTAAAACAAGTGTAGCCCATCTTGTTTGTCTAGGTCTAACATGCCCGTCTTACCTCACACAACTTTTTTAGATTGGATGCAATCTTCAGTCGTGGTCCTACATGGGGGATAATTATTGACAGGGCACTGGCATCCAGTAGAAGGAAGGCATCTTCGTCAATCTTCTCAGCTGCAAAATACCACAAACATAAACATCACACATACTACAAAACCCAAATGCACAGTATGACCTACACGTTTTTTATGAGGAAGGACTGTATTTTGCACGTCTGGAAGCATTTTGCACATTAACATGGACCACAACTGACATGGATGTATCAGAGTACCTGATGTAGATGTGTGTGTGTGTGTGTGTGTGTGTGTGTGTGTGTGTTTTATTTATTTATTCATTAATTCATTCATTCATGTATGAGCTATTTCATATAAGGCCGTGATACAGGGCAAAGTGCAATATGTGCTGCTGGCTATGTGCAATATATGAGGCAGCATGCGATACTGGGATAACTGTCGGATACTGAAACTTTTATAAGAGTTTTTGCATTTTTTTTTTGCAGTTTTTGGCCTTGCTCAGATCTACATATTTACATAAAAATCTTAAACATACCGTCCCCCATCCCCACCTGGGCGGGCCTAATATATTAAAATTGTACTATTACAGCATCTTTGGTCCACTGGGGTGGGGTGGGTACAATGGGGTGGTGAATAGTGGATGTGTGGTGTGTGTGGGGAAGAGTGCAATATGTATAAAATGCAGTATATAAGGTTCATTGGGGCAATGGTTGTGGAGGTAAGGCAGTGGTGGTGCTGTAACGTGTGTAAATATTGCTCTATTATAGCATGTTAGGTCCACTGGGGTGGGGGGAAGGCATGTTTACAATTTTGATATGTGTGTTGAACTGAGCTGGGACAAAGTCATCATAACATTCCTGAGTGCAATATGTTCATATTTTGATGATTGCACAGAGAAAAGTGAAAATTTTGGAAAATCAGCAATTGCATCAATTAGAAAAATTGCTGAAAAGCAACTAGTTTGCAGGTATGAAAAAGGTAGAAAAGTCACTTCTGGGTTTGACAGTAAAAGTATCAACATGTATTTCATATCTATAAGAAAACATAAACAAAACTATCATACCTTGAAATGCAGGTATAAATTCGTCCATGCCCCATTCAGTCAACTTGTTGACAACATAATCATCCATCTGTAACAAAATAAAAATGGTAACATCATTGACTTCCATTATCTCAAGGACAAACCATGGGTTTTTACATGTTGCAACAAGATCAGCGTCCGGCCGTGCTACGCTATGGAAAGTCGGCACTATAATGACAGGCATACTAACACCTTCTGTGTGCTTCGGCAGCGCATTGATACGGAGCTCAGATATCAATGCACTGCCGAAGCGCGCAGAAGGTATTAGTACGCCTCTCATTATAGTGCCGACTTTCCATAGCGTAGAAAATCGCCACGT
>JANZLE010000010.1:259572-270200 GCA_026413485.1 Osteogeneiosus militaris
GGTATAAATCAATAAGCAGACATGAAATGAAATCTTAATTCTTTTTAAGCATTCAACTTGCATGCCATTTTTTAACGTGTGCTTTTATAATTAACTAAAATGAGTGTTTTAACCATGACAATAGATTATCTTATCCTGCACATACCGTACTACCCGGCACATATAATGTAAACTCACATTATAGTTTTTAAAGTTTTGTTAACAACACAAACATACTGACTGCACATCCAGGAACATGAAATGTAACAGATAAAAGCTAATGTCGTGACTAGAACTTCTGAAGCTTTCTTTAACTTTTCCATTAACTAAACACTTCCTGAACAGGAAAATGAGGTGCTGATGACATCATCAATGGGAGACTGACTCTTAAAGAGACAGAACGCACTTCACTGACAGCACACTCCTCGCCTGGTATCCTAGGATACCACTAACTTTGCCATTATGAACACAAATAAGAAAGCCAACCTATCATTACTCAGCAGGAAGGAGTGTCACTACTTGAGTTATAGGTCTTAGGAACAACTTCATCCCTTCTTTGCCTGCAACCTTGATCTCCACCTTGTGGATTTTTCCATCCTCACTTGGGAATACTTTAGTGATGTGACCTAAAGGCCAGTCATTCTGTTTGATTTGACAGTTTTTCATAAGCACCATAGTCCCCTCTGTGATGTTCTTCTTATCTGCTTGCCACTTTCTTCTTGGTTGGAGTGTAGACAGGTACTGTTTCTGCCACCTGTCCCAAAAGTTATTGCCAGACTTTGTAGTTGTTTCCACTGGCATCTGTAGAGGTCAGTACTGTCAAATTTGCCTGGAGGAACAGGACATGGACCGGACTTCTGTGTGAGTGGAGTTGTGGACATCAGAATGAATGGGTCTTCCGGATCTGTGGAGACAGGAATCAGGGGCCTAGAGTTCATGACGGCAGTCACCTTGTCAAATTCAATGTCCATCTCTGATCTTATGAGCTCAGCCACATCCACATCCAAAACGACAGCACAGAGTTCAGGGCGGGGAATAGTCAAGCCTGAACGTGGGGCAAGCTTGGCTTTTCCAAGGATGAAACCTGTCTGATGATTCCCATCTGAGTCCAAGATCTTTATATATACACCATTGCACCTATTGCTAGGACAGAGGCATCTGAGAAGACACAAAGCTCCCGGTTTAGGGCAGCGGAAGGAGAACCTTGGGTGTAAGGTCTGGGGATCTGAAGCTCTTGCAGCTCTTGAACAGAATCTCTCCACTGTTCCCACAATTCCTGCTTTTCAAGGGGTAAAGGCGCATCCCAGTCTTGAGGGTCTGCCATAAGATCTCGAAGTAAAGCCTTGCCTTGGAATGACGACTGGGGCAGCGAACCCAAGAGGATCGAATAAGCCATTCATGGTTGACAGGAGTCCACGATGGGTGAATGGCTTCCTATCACTTGACACCTGGAAAATGAATGTGTCACTCTTAAGGTCCCAGGCGACTCCAAGAGTGTGTTGAACTGGTGATGTGTCACTGCCCAGGACTAAATCTCTCAGACCACTGGCATGATCTTCTGTAGGGAAGGCACTCATTACTTCTCTGCAGTTTGAGGTGATCTCATGCAACCTCAGATTAGAACAAGGCAGCATCTCCTGTGTTCTTTTGAGGAGGTCGATTGCAGCCACAGCTGTAGGTAATGATTTTAACCCATCATCGACATAGAAATCCCTCTCGACAAATTCTCAGGTGTCTGCACCATACTCTGCCTTACCCTCTCTTGCCACTTGTCTGAGACCATAAATCACAACAGCAGGGGAGGGGCTACTGCCAAAGACATGGACTTTCATCCTGAACTCAATGACATTTTTTCTTTCATCGTTATCCTGATACCAGAAGAATTGGAGAAAGTTCCTGTCTTGTGGCCTGACAAGGAAGCATTGGAACATCTGCTGTACGTCTGTAGTTACAGCTACCACTTCTTTCCTGAAGCACATAAGCACTCCAAGGAGGCTGTTGTTGAGGTCAGGAAAAGGAGTGCATCATTGAGAGACACACCATCATACTGACAGCTTGAATCAAAGACCACCCTGATCTGGCCTGGCTTTCTTGGGTGGTAGACCCCGAACAGAGGTAAATACCAGCATTCCTTGTGCTTCTTGAGTGGAGGGGCCACTTCGGCATGGCCTTGCTCCAGTATCTTTTTCATAAAGCCAAAGAAGTGTTCCTTCATGTCAGGTTTCCTTGTGAAGGACCACTCTAATGACCTGAAGTGATTCAAGGCCTGCTCTCTGTTAGTTGGCAGAGGCTGTCTCTGAGGCCTGAAGGGGAGGGGAGGTACCCAACTGTTTTCTTGATTTTTGCAGAAGCCTTTTCTCATGATGTGGAGGAAGGTAAGGTTTTCAATGGAAAGAGCTAGTTTTTCCATCATCTTCTGTTCTCTTGAAGATGTTATCCTCTATATGAAATCTGCACTTGTCTCATGCCAGTTTCTCAGCTGAGACAGTAGTGTACATTCCTGGGGCCTTCACTTGACAGATCCTCTCCTTCATCTGATAAGTATTAGGGCATGGTGTGAAGAGTGACTGCCTGCTGTGCTCTAGAGTATTGGGGAAGAAGACATTGACATTAGGTGGCTTATGGACTCTGCCCAGGCAAACGTCACCGACTAGGACCCATCCAAGGTCCAGTTTTTGGGCATATGGCGCGTCGTGTGGTCCATTTATCTGTCTTCTCACCTCATGTATTCTGATAATGTCTCTGCCAAGTAGCATCATGATTAAAGTGTCATGGTCGAGCTCTGGGATCTGTCCTGCTATAGGCTGAAAGTGTGGGTGATGAAGAGTAGCTTGTGGTGTCAGGATCTCCGACCAGTTATTCGGAATATTGTTACACTCTATCAAGGTTGGAAGAGAAAGAGTGACTTGTCCATCTAAGGAACTTATTTGAAAGCCGTGAGCTTGTCTCCCGCTTGTGTCTGCCACATCTGTGCAGGTTTTCAAATGGTAAGGAGAACTATGGCTGTCTAACTTGAAAACATCAAAGAATTCTGATCTAACCAGAAAACGATTACTCTGGTCATCAATGACGGTATACACTTTGATTGTCTTATCCTGATGACCAGTCAGGAAAACTTTGACAAGACAAATCTTTGAACATGTTTTACCACTCAGATTACCCCACAGACTTCAGTATAATTGGCTGACACTTCTTCCTTGGAAGAATCACTCCTCTCCCCGCCATGATTTTCAGGAGGGACAAGGGCCTTTACAGACTCAGGGACAGGTCCTGGGTGTAGGGCAGAGTCATGTCTTTCACTACCACACTTGTTACATTTTGCAGACTTTTCACAATTCCTTGCTAGGTGTGTTGTTGATGCCACACATTTAAAGCAAATACCATTCTGCTTTAGAAAGGCCTTCCTGTCTTCCAGACTTTTCCTTAAACCCATGACATTTGTGTAAGGGGTGAGGCTTCCTATGGATTGGACACAGCTTTGCTGGATCATTGCTGGCCTTCTGCAAGTCTTCATCTGATGTTTTATCTGGAGAGACATCCATTTTGTGGACTGAGACAGATGCTTCGTTTGTGATTCTGGGGTGCTCTGGTTTTGTATAGTCCACATGGAGAAGGAGGAGAAAACTGGGGTCGTTGCACATCTTTGCTTGATCTGATATGAAATCAACAAGAACAGAAAATGAAAAGGAAACCCCGTGTTGCCTTTTGAATGTGTAGCCTGAGATCTGAGTCAGAAGAAAGGCTTAGACTGCAATGTACTAGTGAATATGTCCACTCCCAAAATGATCAGAATCATTCTACCTCTGCACCAGTCCCAGGCCTACTTGTTAAATCTCCAGACCATGCTGCATCACAAGACAGTTTCAAAACATGGCATCCACCTGCAAACATATCAGAATTCCAACTTACTAATAACAAGCCCAAGCCTGAAAGTGATGTTTCGGCCTATCCACCCGCACCGAACCTGTCTGAGCTGACAAGAGTTGAGCCAAAGACTGACATCAAAAGGACAAACCCTCACATGTATATACGTGCTCAGTTGCAAACATCCCAACATATGGTTCCAGCTAGTCCGTCAAACCCCCCAGACTCTCTGGTACACTATTTGGCATGACGAGATCTTATGTCAGAACTGTACCAATTTGATGATAAGCCGGAGAATTTCCATGCATGGCAGTCCTCATTCACCAATGCAGTGGCTGAAGTCCAACTTACAGCAACACAAGAACTAGACCTCATGACCAAATGGCTTGGAAAAGAATCTGGAAAACAAATGAGGTGCATACATTCAGTGCATGTGAACAACGCCGATCTGGCTCTCCGCAAGGCATGGGAGAGGCTGCGCGACTGCTATGCTGCCCCTGAGATAATTGAGCAGTCACTGTTCCAGAGACTAGACAGGTTTCCAAGGATTGCAGCCAAAGATGATACCAAATTACGTGAACTTGGAGATTTGCTCATAAAGATACAAGGTGCCAAGGAGGATGGATATCTCACTGGGCTGTCATATCTAGACACCTCCAGGGGTCTTCGACCAATAGTAGACAAGCTTCCATATGGGCTCCAAGAAAAGTGGGTGTCATTTGGGTTGTGGTACAAAGAAGAGAACAATGGTTGCTTCCCTCCCTTTAGTTACTTTTGTAACTTTGTGTGCCATAAGGCCAAAAAACATAATGACCCGAGCTTTATGTGTCAAAGCAGCAGCACAAACCCCACAAAACCAGAAAGGTTTCCAGTAAAGAGCTTTAACGCCAACAAGTCTATCACAGTTCACAAAACAGATGTCTCTACAATCAACAATGACCCGAACAAGAACTGCCCACTGCACAACAAATCACATCCACTTAAGAAATGCAGGACATTCAGAAACAAGTCTATCAATGACAGGAAGGCCTTTCTAAAACAGAAAGGAATATGTTTCAAGTGTTGTTCTTCAACTTCCCATCTTGCCAAAGACTGCAAATCTTCTGTGAAGTGCTCCGAGTGTGAAAGCACCTACCATGATGCAGCCATGCACCCCGGTCCTCAACCTACCAAGGCTCCTCCACTGCCACAGGAGAACAGCGGGGAGGGAGAAGACGGTTTTAATGTGATGGATGTTAGAACTAGCTGCACAGAGGTTTGTGGTTCCAGACAGTGGGGTCGTTCTTGCTCTAATATCTGCCTAGCAACGGTCTACCCCAAATATTCAAAGCACAAAGCCATTAAAGCTTATGTAATCTTGGATGATCAGAGCAACCGCTCCTTATCCAGACCAGAGTTCTTTGAGCTGTTTGGTGTGGAGAATAAACCACTCTTGTACCATCTCTGAACATGCTCCGGCATCATGGAAACATATGGCAGGACAGCAGAAGGATTCCAGGTAGAGTTGTTGGATGGCAAGGCTCTCATCTCTCTCCCACCTTTCCTCAAGTGTCCTGAAATCCCGAACAATCAAACTGAAATCCCAACACCAAGTGCAGTTTTGCATCAGCCTCATCTCCGTCACATAGCAGAACACATTCCTGATCTAGACCCAGAAGCTGAGATGCTCCTGCTACTTGGGAGAGATGTGCTCAGAGCACACAATGTCAGGCAGCAAGTTAATGGGCCACACAATGCTCCCTTTGCACAACGACTCGATCTAGGCTGGGTGGTGTTAGGAGAGGTGTGCCTAGGTAAAGTGCATAAACCAACAGTTGACACCTTTAAGACTCCTGTGCTCGATAATGGTCGCCATTCCATTTTTCAGCCTTGTAATGCAGGTCAAAGAAACACAGCCGAGGTTCAGCAAGCCTAACAAAGCGCCAGCGAGAATGCTCGGAAACAGAGTGTTTGACCAAACTGAACATGATAAACCTTGCTCCATCAATAGTCCTCTTTCTAAAGATCATGAACACGAACATCCACAAAGACGACACCAGCAGTTGGGTTTCCCCATTGCCATTCAAAGAGCCATGCCAGCGTTTGCCAAATAACAGAGACCACATGCTCAAGCGGTTTGAATCCCTGCAACATCAATTCAAGAGGAGACCTGAGATGCAGGAACAATTTGTGGCATTCATGGAGATGATCATTGCCAATGGTCATGCAGAAGTAGCGCCACCTTTAAAGGAGGATGAGGAGTGCTGGTTTCTTCCATCATTTGGGGTATACCACCTGCAAAAGCCCAACCAAATTAGGGTAGTTTTTGATTCCAGTGCTCAGTACTCTGGTGTCTCCGTCAATGATGTGCTTCTGACAGGTCCTGACCTCAAGAATTCTCTCCTGGATGTCCTTGTACACTTCAGGAAGGAGGGAGTAGCTATCCTTGCTGACATCCAACAAATGTTCCACTGTTTTTTGGTTCATGAAGATCATCGCAACTTCCTTCATTTTTTGTGGCATGAAGATAATGACCTCAGTAAGGCGGTTGTCAACTACCGCATGAGGGTTCATGTTTTTGGCAACTCACCATCTCCTGCTGTAGCCATTTATGGTCTGCATAGAGCCATTGCTGAAGGTGCTCAGAAGTTTGGGGCTGACACAGTGAAGTTTGTGGGAAGACACTTTTATGTGGATGATGGGTTGGTGTCTGTCATCTGAAGCAGAGGCAATCAACCTTCTCCGATGGACTCGGGCTTCACTTGCTGAATCAAACCTTCACTTGCACAAGTTTGTATCAAACAGTCCAACAGTCACTAGAGCTTTCCCGCCTGAAGATTGTGTTCCAGTCATCAAGAATCTGGATTTGAGTGAGGAAACAACACCCATGCAGTGCAGCTTGGATTTGCTATGGGAGATCAGAACAGATACATTCACATTCTCTGCATCGACTGTTCTTAAACCTTTTACCCGACATGGAGTTCTCTCTACTGTCAACAGCATCTTTGATCCCATGGGATTGTTGGCATCTGTCACGATCCAGGGAAGAGTCCTTCTCAGGGAGCTTACATCAGAACTGACTGACTGGGACACACTGTTCCCAGCAGATAAGCTGAAGAAATGGAAAACATGGAGAGACTCTCAAGTCCTAAAGGAGCTTCATGTGCCATGCATGTACACACCAACCTCACTCATCAAAGCTGTCCACACAGAGTTGTGTATTCTCCGATGCCTCAACCATGGCCATTGGAGCCATTGCTTACCTGAGAGCCATTCAGCAGGATGGAAAGGTAGAAGTAGGACTTGTTATGGGCAAAGCCAAATTAGCACCTCTGTCTGAACCCACAATCCCAAGGCTCGAACTCCGTGCCGCTGTACTTGCAGTAGAAATGGCAGACCTCATCTGAGAAGAGCTAGACCTGAAATTGGATGTTATCAGATTCTACACAGACAGCAAGGTGGTGCTTGGGTACATTAATAATGCAACAAAATGCTTTTACACCTATGTCCACAACAGAGTTCAATGTATCTGACAGTCCTCTGAACCAGTACAATGGGATTATGTATACACAGAAGAAAACCCTGCAGATCATGCATCCAGATCTTTACCTGCATTGCATCTTGCACAGAGTTCCTGGTTCACCGGACCTTCATTCCTCTATCAATCATCTGCAGAAACACAGACAAATGAAACATTTGAGGTCATCGAACCAGAAAATGACTCAGATTCGGCCACAGGTACGCACCTACACTATTCACCTGGAGGAACCTGTGCTTAACCCTGACCGCTTTCAGCATTTTTCCACCTTCATCTCTCTATTATGAGCAGTGGCATTCCTCATCCATATGGCAAGATCCCACAAATGTTCCAACCAAAACAGCAGGTGCTCGGCATGGCACATATGTCACTTGCCTCATACTGTGGATGAAACGATTCAAGCAAAAGCTGTCATTCTGAGAGCAGTACAAAGGCCAGCCTTTGCAAAAGAACTGTCAGCCATCCAAGCAAACAAAGTGGTGCCTACAAACAGCCCTTTGCATAAGCTCAGTCCAATCTTAGAAGGTGGTCTCATCTGTGTTGGAGGTAGACTGAAATATTCTCAGCTTACATGTGAAGAAAAGAACCCAGTAATCCTAGCCAAAGACAGTCACATTTCCCTACTGCTTGTATGAAATCACCACGAGCAGGTGAGACATCAGCGCCAACATCTCACAGAAGGTGCAGTAAGGGCAGCTGGACTGTGGATTTTGGGTGGTAAGCGACTGATCAATTCTGTCCTCCACAAATACATAATCTGCCAGAAGCTGCGTGGGAGAATGGAAGAACAACGTATGGCAGACTTACTGCCAGAACGTCTCATGGTCTGCCCTCCTTTCACATATGTTGGGATTGACATCTTCGGACCTTGGTCCATTGTAACCAGACACACCAGGGGAGGACAGGCAGAGAGCAAAAGGTGGGCTATAATGTTCAGTTGTTTGAGTTCAAGAGCTGTCCACATTGAACTGATCGAGTCTATGGACGCATCCAGCTACATAAATGCTCTTGGTTGTTTCTTCA
Source organism: Osteogeneiosus militaris (assembly GCA_026413485.1). Classification (NCBI taxonomy): domain Eukaryota; kingdom Metazoa; phylum Chordata; class Actinopteri; order Siluriformes; family Ariidae; genus Osteogeneiosus; species Osteogeneiosus militaris. The sequence continues at coordinate 267,956 of JANZLE010000010.1, forward strand.
CACTCAGAGGCAACTCCAGTCTGATTGCAGCACTAATTTCATTGGAGCTAGCAAGGAGTTGGAGATGGACAATACTGTGCAGAGATACCTCAGCAAGCAAGGATGTAGCTGGAACTTCAGTCCTCCACATGCTTCCCACATGGGAGGCTCATGGGAACGGATGATTGGTGTTGCCAGGAGAATCCTTGATTCAATGCTCCTGCAGCAAAAAAGTCACCTAACCCACAAGGTGCTATCAATGCTAATGGCAGAAATCACAGCTATCATCAATGCACATCCACTCCTACCGGTGTCTACAGATCCACAACAACCCTTCATTCTTTCACCAGCCATGGTCCTCACACAGAAATCAGGAGTTCCACCTGGTCCTGGAGATTTCACTGACAAGGACCTTTACACAAAACAGTGGAGGCAAGTTCAAGCACTTGCAAACCAGTTTTGGAACCATTGGAGCCAAGAATACTTACCATCGTTACAACAAAGGCAAAAATGGACAATGCCATGCAGAAACCTTCAAGTGGGGGATCTGGTTCTCCTCAGGGACAAACAGACTGTCTGCAACTGCTGGCCCATGGCCATAGTCACAGCAGCCTTTCCTGGGAAGGATGGACATATGAGAAAGGTTGAGATAAAAATGACTGGCCAAGGTGATGCAAAAACCTTCCTCAGGCCAGTTGCAGAAGTAGTTCTTCTGCCTAAGGACTGATTCAAGGACTGTTGTTTTAGACTCCTTCAAGTTCATAGTGGCCTCACATAGGCCAGACAGGGAGTGTGTTGCCTCTAAGGCATTTATGTCATTTATCTTTATAGTTTGCTTTAAAAGAATTCATTCATATGTGTTTAAGTTATACATAGCAGTAAAAAGGGTAAAATTGTTTGAGAGGATTTTATTTTGAAGGTCAACTTGCTAGCGACATCACTTCCTTGTTTACATTCTCTTCCTGGTTGTTTTGAGAGGGAAACCAACATGCTGTTCATGCTCTGAGGCTCTTCCACAGCTATTCACTTTGAAATATTGTTCAGGCAATGCTGTAAGTGTATAATTTCATGATGATAAGATGTTAAGAAGCATAAATAGTGGTAATCGTTAAAACTTATATTTCATTTATAATTTAGAAAGGTAATTTTGTACATGTTAAAAGAGCTTTCTTCTCAGGATTATGATTGTTGCTCAAGGTACATACAAAGGTGTAAATTCATTTTTTGAGTTATTTCATAATGCAGTATTTATGCAAATACAGATAATTTTTCTGTTTTGTATTTCTTTTAACTACAGTTTTCACCGCTTGTCAAATGAGACTTCAGAGAGTAAAAGGTAAACTCTACTCGGACTCCTGTGTTCATTGACAAAGGTTTAGCTTGGTGTTTAACCAGAGTTGCTACACTCCGCAACAGAACACTATACATTTCCTGTTATTTCGAGTCAGATATAATTCATCATTTCTTAAGAGGCCACATATTTATCTTCTGAAACTTTCAATTTAGCCTCTGCAGGGGGCTGAGCATAATTTGTGATGTGGGCAGCCTGTCTTTTATCAAGTCCTGTGCCAGAATTAGGCATCAGGATATTCTCTACTGTGTACATTATTGTTTCAGTTAATTATCCTTAATTATAACATTACTAAATAATTACTAAGTAGCATGCAAAAGTCTTAAATAGTGCTGAGAGTCTGTGTTGATACCAGAACTATTTTTAACCTGTACAGAAAACCTGTTTACTCCAAAATGACTGCAAATGAGAGTATGCAAGGTTGTGTGGATGATATGCATGGAATGATTTACCCAATTCACAATTTGATTCAATTAATTATATTTGGTTCACAATTTGATTGTCCCATGACTTTAAAAAAAGAACATTTTATGACAAAAAAAATTAGAACACTTAGTTTCCTGTTCTTTTTCTACTTAAATATTCCTTTTGTTAAATAAATAAATAGACCTTTTCAATTTTAATAACCAACAATTATTTACTCACATTTGTAAAGATTGAAGTAAACTAACATTTAACTAAAATATTATTAAAATTTAAAAAAAATAATTAAAAAATAGGTCTTTTCTTAACAAACTTGTTAACATTTCTCCATTTGCTTTCCTTTTCTTTAGCTTTTAGCAGTCTGTAAAAAGAGAACTCTGATTTACTGTTAAATCTATTTGTACAGCCAGTTATACAACAACTTTTCCAATTTTAGATTTGTGTGTGTGTGTGTGTGTGTGTGTGTGAAGCATTAGAGTGTTATTATTTCAA
>JANZLE010000010.1:711857-721915 GCA_026413485.1 Osteogeneiosus militaris
ACTTATTTAGTTATAAAGGACCTAGGGTAGCTTAAACCCCTCTGTAATTCCCTGTAAGGAGCAAAGGGGCGCTACATAAAATTGGAGGCACCGCTGGGATTAGATTAGGTTGGAATTGAGTAAATGTTTAGTTGGTTTTGTGCATTTGGTGTAATTTAACACAGATTAAAGGTGCACTAGTGTAGTTTAAGATGCATTAAAGGTGCACTAGGTCAAATATTTTTTTTTCACATTAAAGACACTCTAGGTGATTGTTAGTCACATTAAAGGCATACTAGGTATTTTTTTTTACATTAAAGGTACACTAGGACATTTTAAGTAAAATTAAAGGTGCACTTCAGAAAATATTTTATCACTAAAAAATTTGACATTTTGCTTCATTACTGCTTTATTATTAGTTTATTAATAATTATTCACTATGGACACTCAAGTAGTTCAGTCAGAGCTGGTTACAGAGCTCAGGGAGTGGTGTCAAGGTGAGTTTCTCGATGAAGACAAGGCATTGCTTGTGCTGGTGCCAAAAGGCTATGAAGTTGAAGACATAGAGAAGACTCTGGAAACTGTGAAAGCTTTTGGACGTGTGCGAGTAAGAGGAAGAAGATTTAACACAAAATTAAACAGATTGAGTGTGCTTTGTGAAACAAAAGAGAAAATTGACTCCAGTAAGGCTCCTTCTGAAGTGAAAAGCCTGACAGTGGAAGAATACTGGCCTATCATCATCGCAGGTGAGCGTCCCATTCCTGATGAAGATAGCCAGACCCCATTGAAAGTTCTGCTTGATGCGTCAGCATCCAATGTCTCTGCAGAGTCCATTATCCGAGCTGTTGGAGATGTGTTGTCAAAAATGGAGAAGCCTTCAGGTGAGAACAGCAGTTATCGTCGCCTAAGGATGTTTTCGGGCACACTGCCCACACCGGCTGGAGAAGAGGCACTGGAACACTGGCTCGAGCAGGCGCGTTTAATGGTGGAAGAAAGTGACTGCTCAAGTAAGGAAAAGCGAAGACGCATTATGGAGTGTCTCAGAGGACCTGCACTTGCAGTAGTGAGAGCAGTGCGAACAGCTGAGGCTGACGTCACACCGGCTGAGTGCCTTGACGCTATTGAAAGCGCATTCGGTGCCGCTGAGTCAGGTGAAGACCTCTACTTTGAGTTTCGATTGTTGCAACAAGGAAAAGGCGAGAAGCTGTCTGACTTCTTGAGGCGACTAGAGCAGTCTCTCACCAAAGTCGTTTCTAAAGGTGGTATTCCATCCAGCCGTGTGGACATCGCCCGAGTAGAACAGCTGCTCCGGGGGGCCATACATTCGGATTTGATGCTGATTCAGTTGAAGATAAGGGAGAGAAGGCAAAAACCTCCAAAGTTCTTAGAGCTTCTAGCTGAGATCCGGGCTGAAGAGGAGTACGCTGCTGCTAGAGTCAAGCTTAGTACATCCGTCCATAAAGTTCATGCCAACCAGGAAGTGGACAGTCGTCAGGCGGAAATACTGACCTTGAAAACAGAGATAAAGGAGCTAAAGTCATTATTTGCCACTATGAGCACCAAATCGTGCCAAGAAGTGACTGATGATGGCCATGAGCTTGTCCCAGTACCAGTTTCCGTGGCTGAGAGCAGTGAAAATGCTGAGGTTGCAGCGTTGAAGAAACAAGTGCGCAGGCTTCAGAACAAATTGACCAAAGGTGCTAAAGTCTCTGATTCGCCAGCTAATGCATTGAGGGTACAGCCCTCCAAACCTGCTCAGTACAGTCAAAAGCCACAGAAAGCCAAAGTCTCTGATGATAGCATCTGTTATCGTTGTGGCGAGCAGGGGCACTTCGCCAATAAGTGCCATAATGCAGAAAATCAGAGCAAAGTCATTCAAAAGCTCATACAGTCTCTCAAGAAAGCAAAAACGGGGCAACCACCTAACCAAGAAGGTAAAAGCCCAGAGACTGTCTGTCACAGTAGGAAAAGCAAAGTTACTGAAGTGGGAGGTACACACCTGCCCAAAGGCCTTATAGGTCCCCCCTCTGTTGTACAAGCCAATGTAAATGGCCAACCATGCGAAGCTGTTCTAGACAGTGGGTCACAAGTGACCATTATTTTTGAGACATGGTACAAGCAGCATTTATCAGACGTACCAATCAACCCTGTCTCAGGCCTGGCCATATGGGGGTTAAGTGAGAACAGCTATCCCTATCTAGGCTATGTCGTAGTAGACATGGAGTTCCCTGAATGCATCAGTGGTTCAAAAGAATCTATCTCTGTCTTAGCACTGATATGTCCTGGCCCTAGAACACCTGACCAGATTCCAGTCATCCTGGGGACCAACGCCAGTCTCTTCAAGCGTCTGGCCAAGATTTGCAAAGAGACTGCTGGCGTGGACATAGCTGAGACGCTGGGGATAAGAACTGAGGAAGGTGTCCAGTCCAGTCCAGTGACCGGTGAGGGAGAAGAGGACGTTGGATGCATCCAATGGATGGGTCCCGGGCCATTGACCTTACCTGCTGGCCGGGCATGTCAAGCCATCTGCCAGGTGACTACAGAGAAGCTGTGTGACCAAGAGGTGCTAATGGTGGACGCTTCGCCCACAGTTCCACTTCCAGCTGGTGTGCTGCTGCAACCAATGGTCGTACCCAGTTCAGAGGTGAATGTGAAACAGTTCCGTGTAGTAGTATGCAACGAGTCAGTACGCGATACAGTCCTCCCTGTTGGGACAGTGATGGGAAATTTGTGTCCTGTTGACCTGGTGGTGCCTGCTCTGCAGTCGAAGATGTCAAGCACTGAGGTGAAAGCAGAGTTCGACCCAAGCCTCATTGATTTTGGTGACTCACCCATCCCAGAGCGCTGGAAAGCCAGACTCAGGCAAAAGCTAACAGAATGAGCTAGTGCCTTCTCCTTGAACGAATGGGATGTGGGGCTGGCGAAAGGAGTAGAGCATCACATCAGGCTGTCCGACGCCCGACCATTCCGAGAGAGGTCACGGCGTTTGGCGCCCGCCGACATTGAAGATGTACGCAGACATCTACGAGATCTCCTGAAAGCTGGCATAATCAAAGAGTCCCGTAGCCCATACGCCTCTCCGATAGTTGTCGCTAGAAAGAAGAATGGTAGTGTCCGAATGTGCATCGACTACAGAACATTGAATACCAGAACCGTACCCGACCAGTACACTACTCCTCGCATTGATGATGCGTTGGACTGCCTCACAGGAAGTAGGTGGTTCTCAGTGTTAGATCTACGGTCAGGCTACTATCAGATTGCAATGGCTGAACCTGATAAAGAAAAAATGGCATTCATCTGCCCGTTAGGGTTCTACGAATTCGAAAGGATGCCGCAGGGTATCACCGGAGCCCCTGCAACATTCCAACGATTGATGGAGCGTGCAGTAGGTGATATGAACCTGCTACAGGTACTAGTGTACCTGGATGATTTAATTGTCTTCGGAAAGTCCTTAGAGGAGCATGAAGAACGGCTTCTCAAAGTGCTCGACCGACTTGAGGAAGTAGGACTGAAGCTTTCTCTTGACAAGTGCCAGTTTTGCCAACCTAAGGTGAAATATGTGGGGCACGTAATATCTGCTGACGGCATTGCTACAGATCCTGATAAGGTGCAGGCAGTCACCAACTGGCCTAGGCCGACAGACCTGAAATCCTTGAGGTCGTTCCTAGGATTCTGTGGATATTACAGGAGGTTCGTGGCCAACTATTCAGCGATTGTCAGACCCCTCACTGAACTCACCAAAGGTTATGCACCAACTCAGAAAAGCAAGAGGCATGTCAAGGAGAAAGATAAGACTTACCTGAAAGATTCTGAACCATTTGGAGATCGATGGGACCAAGCGTGCACCGATGCATTCCATCGCATCATCCAATGCCTCACTCATGCGCCAGTCCTTGCGTTTGCAGACGCCAACAAGCCGTACATTTTACACACCGATGCCAGTCTAAAAGGTCTAGGTGCTGTGTTGTACCAAGAACACCCAGAAGGACTCAGGCCCGTTGCTTTTGCAAGCAGAAGAGTGAGTGCTACTGAACAACGTTATCCCGTGCACCAACTTGAATTCTTAGCCCTCAAGTGGGCGATTGTCGATAAATTTCATGATTACCTGTACGGAGCCAAATTCACAGTCCGAACAGATAATAACCCCTTAACCTATGTGCTGACGACAGCTAAGCTGAATGCAACAGGACATCGCTGGCTGGCGGCCTTAGCCACATATGACTTTGACGTAAAGTATCGGCCCGGCAAGACCAACATCGACGCCGACCTGCTTTCCTGGAACATGGCTGATGAGGCAGAGACAGGAGAGTGGGCAGAGATTCCCCAGAGTGGAGTGAAATCCATATGCCAAAGGGTTAGCGCAACCGAGGATGCTGGCTCACCACCCAGATACGTGGACCAGTTAGGTGCATCCCCTGAGTGTATCCCTGAGGTGTTCGCCTTTCCCACTCACCTTAACCTGTGCTCGTTGAAGCAGATGTCCAAACCTGAACTGATGGAGGCTCAGCAGAAGGATGACATCATGCAACGAGTGATGGAAGCCATGAGGGAAGGAAAGTGGCCGAATGATGACAAGAATACCCCTGAATTGACCTTGTTCAAAAGAGAGAGAGACCGTCTTGTGCTGAAAGATGGGCTGCTACAGAGAACAAGCAAGCGACCTTCCGGAGAACTGGTGACACAGCTCGTGCTGCCTGTTGAGTTCCGAGGGGCTGTCCTGCGATCCCTACATGATGACATGGGACATCTGGGAGTGGAGCGGACAATAGACTTGTTACGTAGTAGGTTCTATTGGCCCAAGATGGCAGCGGAGGCTGAACAGTATGTCAAGGACTGTGGAGAGTGTGTTCTAAGAAAAACACCTTGCAAGAGAGCCGCACCCCTGCACCAGATTGTGAGCAGTGGCCCGATGGACCTGGTTTGCATAGACTTTCTCTCCATGGAACCCGACTCAAAAGGGATCAGTAATGTGTTAGTCGTGACCGATCACTTCACGCGATACGCCCAGGCATTTCCGACGAGGAACCAGAAAGCCCTCACCGTTGCCAAAATCCTGGTCGAGAAGTACTTTGTGCATTATGGCCTGCCATGCCGAATACATTCTGACCAAGGCAGGGACTTTGAAAGTAAGTTGATACGAGAGCTCCTGATGATCCTTGGAGTGAGGAAATCCAGGACTACGCCCTATCATCCTCAAGGGGATCCACAGCCCGAGAGGTTCAACCGAACTTTATTGTCCATGTTAGCTACTCTGGGGCATGAAAAGAAACGATCGTGGAGTCAACACATTCCATACGTCGTCCATGCCTACAACAGTACGAAATGTGATTCGACTGGATTTTCACCGTATCTACTGATGTTCGGCAGAGAAGCTAGGTTGCCGGTAGATCTGTGTTTCGGTACTTCAGTTGATGGAGCTGGGAACAGACATCATTCCAGATACGTGGAAAAGCTGAAGGAAGATCTACGGAAAGCCTACGAACTCGCCAACAAGTCAGCTGATAAGACGCATCAAAGAAATAAAAGAGCGTATGATCAGAAAGTGCATTTCCAGACTATTGACATTGGTGACAGAGTGCTTCTGAGAAACTTAGGGTTAAAAGGAAAACACAAACTCGAAAGCCGCTGGAACTCAGTGCCCTATGTCGTGGTCGGTAGATTACCAAACTTGCCTGTTTTCAAAGTGAGGCCTGAAGATGGGAAAGGTGGCGTGAAGACCATGCACCGAGATCATCTCTTGCCCATAACTCAGTCTTTGAGGATGCCAGACGTCGGAGGTCATGAGCCGTTGCCTGCCAGACCCAAGACAAGGCTACAGAGGACAAGAACCAAAGTCAAATCCAAAAGAAATGTGGAAAGAACACCGGACATGGATAATGATGACACAGATTCATCTTCCGATATGGAGTATGGACAGACTCGTAGATCCTACTGGAAAAGTCTGCGGGAGCTCTTACCAAGAGAGACCTACAGAGAGCCCAATGTAGCAGAAACCAGAGGGGATGAAGAGCCGGAGGTCCAGGAATCCGTTGAAGAGGATGAACGAGTCTCAAGTCACCATGAGGAGGAGACGTCAGTCCATGAAGAGCCCGAGGAAGTCTCTGAACATGACGGATCTCCTAGACATGAAATAGAACAAGATGAGGAGTCGTCTCAGTCGGAAGTTGATGCCAGAGAATACACCTCTGACACTGATCACTCTGATTCTGAGTCAGCTCAAGAAGTTAAAATACCTGTTAAAACTCCTAGAGGAAAATCTAGTTCTTCATTTAAGATTGAGCGTAATCTTAGGTCTAGCTCTAGATCTAAAAGACACGTGAAACCTGTAATTCGTTTGACTTACGATGAACCTGGAAAAGCTAGTGATAAGCCGATCACTATTGTCCACAAGGGCATTATTATTAAACTAGGTTGTTGAAAACTAAAATAGTTTAATAATCTTTCCTTTACTTTGTGTGTCTCATGAGGACATGCAGACAGTTAGAAGGGGGAGGATGTAGCCCTGCGAGGATTTGATATTCTTTAATAATAAATAGTTAGTGTAATAAATACTTTGAATAAATAGAGTTCATAATTACAATAAATAAGGTCTAGTTAAAATGTTAAAAAGATTAAAAACATTTAAGAGCTTTGATAATGAGAGTTCATTACATTGTGAATGTGGTGATGTCATGTTTGTAACTTGTAATGCAATACAATGTACATGCAAGATGGCTGGACATGTATATTTTTGTTTGTTTGACTATTATTTTCTGAACGATGTAAATGTCAGAATGTTGTTTCTATTAATGTAAAGTATGTTTCTGGAGAAATATATGTTTCGTTATGGTTTAAACTTCTGTAACCAATCAGAAGCTTGAGAGTTCAGAGGTCGCAGGAACTCGTAGCAAACTCGCGAGTGCGAGGGAGAAGACAAAGGAGAGAGACGAAAAACTGAGGTGTGCGTGTGAAAAGTTGGAAACGACGAAGATAAGTGAATACAGAAATGTGTAACCCACGTATTTCTGATGTGTATATTTAGTAGTGACAGAAGTGAACGACTAGTGAACTTAATTCATTGCTACAAGGACTTTGGGACTGTTAAAGAAGATCTACTGCTACTCGTGGTTAAAGTTCGAGCAGTCGCCATTCAAGTGTATGTAAACTTTCATTGTGAGTTAGCTTTGTCGAGTGCTTCAGAAAACGGACATTGTTCGCCGGTCAGGAGAACCGACATGTCGCGGAGGAAGCCATAGGACATTCGCTAGCTACAGCTGAAGTTTACGCAGCTGAAAAACAACGTTAGCTGACCAAAGGAGCCGAGGTGCCGTGGGACACGCGCTGTTCACGCCTGCTGCTCGTGGGTGCAGTTCGTTGCTGCAGTGGAGACGTTCCTCTCCCCCATCATCTCGTCTCGTCTCACTCATCGCCTCTACTTGGATTTGCTACGCACTCAAGCATCTCTAACTCTTCCAGACTTTTGTGGTATTTGAAATTAGTTTGCCGGCATAAGTTTCCTTTTATATTTTTGAACCTTTATTACTGAGAACTGATTATTTGAATGTGAATTGAAAGCTATGCCAGGGGCATAGGATATTTTTTGTTGAAACTGAACCGAACCAAAAGGGACTATTTTTACAATTTATTTAATTTTATGTGTGCATGTTTTGTGTGTCTAAATTTAAAGTAAACAAACCTTTTATTTTAAAAGTGCCTGAACTATTACTTTTTCCTAACCAATCTAATAACTTATTTAGTTATAAAGGACCTAGGGTAGCTTAAACCCCTCTGTAATTCCCTGTAAGGAGCAAAGGGGCGCTACATGAAGAATACAAGAGAGCTGGGAAGGAGGTTGGTTTACAAGAGACTGATTCAGTCTTCAGCCAGGCAGCAGTATTGTTTGAGTTGTCAATCTGTAACCAATGATGTAACACATGTAGATTTGCAGCCCAGTAGTAGTAGTACTGAAAGTTGGGGAGTGCAAGTCCTCCTCGGTTCTTTGGTCTTTCGAAGTATGTTTTACAAAGTCTTGGAGCCCATCCTTGCCAAAGGAACTCTGATATTACCCTCTCTAATCTATGGATAAATTTTGTGAAATAAAATACTATACATTGAAATAGATGTGAAAATCTGGGAAGAATAGTCATTTCAGTTGAATTAACACATCCAGCTAGAGATAAAGAAGTAGTGACCAGCGCTTTAAATCTTGTTTTGGTTCTAGTAAGGAGAGGCTCAAAGTTTGCCCTAAAAAGATTTTCAAAGGAATTTGTAACCTGGATACATAGATATGTGAATTTATCAAGGACTATTTTAAATGGTAGTTTGTATAGTGGAGTTACGAGCGGCTACATTTAGAGGAAACAGTGCACATTTGTCATAATTGAGTTTATAGCCTGAGATTGATCCAAATGTCTCCAGTGTGGACAACACAATTGGCAGTGACAAGTTGAGGTTTGAGATAAAAACGGGCAGATCATCAGATTACAGTGAAACTTTTTGTTCAGCATCCCCTCCAAAGACTCCTGACATCTGTGAATGGCAGCATAAGGCTATGGAAATGGTCTCAATGGCAATAGCAAAGAGCAAAGGAGATAAGACAGTCCTGTCTGGTAACATGCTGGAGAGGAAAGTATTCAGAAAGTGTTATTGGTCCAAACAGAAGCTGAAGGAAGGTAATATAGAAATTTCACCCATGAAATGAAGTTTTGTCCAAATCCAAACTTCTCTAAAGTATAGAAAAGGTATTCCCACTCTACCCAGTCAAAAGCCTTCTCAGCATCTAAAGAAATAATGGCTTCTGGATGAGTGGACGAAGAGGGGGTGTATATAATGCTAAATAGACACATGACATTGAAGGAGTGCTGATTTTTAATGAATCCAGTTTGGTCGTTAGAAATTAATGTAGGAAGGATTAAATCTAAATGCATTGCCAACACTTTAGCAAACAGTTTTGCATCTACATTGATCGATGAGATGGGTCTGTATGAACTGCAGTCGAGCGGGTCTTTTGTTCTTTTTTTAATATCAAGGAGATTTATGTTTGTCGCAAAGATTGAGGTGAGCATTTGGATGTGAAAGACTCATTAAACATGTCAGATAGGAGAGGGGTTAGTTTATCTGAGAATTTCTTGTAGAATTCAACAGGATAACCATTTGGCCCAGGACATTTGCCACTCTGCATAGCACAAGCTGCTTTAGTAATCTCTTCTGCTGAGATTGGATGCTCCAAGACTGATGCTGAGGCTGTGTCCATGTTTGGTAGAGGGAGATTATTAAAAAGAGTCAAAATCTGACTGCTGACTGTTGCTCAAAGGTGTATAAGTGACTGTAAAAGTTTTTAAACTGATTGTTTATTTGCTGTGGGTCAGTTGTGGTGTCTGTATGTGTTCAAATTTGTAAAATTTGGCGAGCTGAGGATTTTTGGCATAGCTGATACACTAGCAACTTCCTGAACTTATCACCGTGCTCATACTGAACACATGTACATTTGAATAAAAGATCCTCGCTTAGAGTTTCTTGACAAGTTATTGAACTTCGCTTGCAATGCAAGTCTGTTTTTTTATGTATTTGGACAAAGAAAGGAGGCATAATTTTGATCAAGTTGTGAGATCGGAGTTGCTAGATCAGTTAATCTTTTGTCACTCATCCTTTTTTCATAGCTTGAGTAGGAGATTATTTGGCCTCTAATGTAAGCTTTGGATGTTTCCCATAAAGTAGAAGGAGATATGCCCTCAGTTTTATGAATATCAGTAAACAGATTGATCTAATTGGATAGAAAATTCACAAGGTTTTCATCAGACAGAAGCCTGGTATTAAAATGCCATGGTGGGTGTGGCTTTGTATGTCCTTTCCAGCTCAGTTCCAGTGTCGCAGGCCCATGATCAGATATGACAATATGGTTATGCAGAGGAGTATATGGCAGGGAGTAATCAATTGTCTACTAAGAAATAATCTATGGACCCTTCCCATGTGACGTCACGACAAATGCGGCTGCACGATGGCGAAGCATCGAAAGGAATATAACCATCAAAGAAAGTTTTTACTTTCAGCAAGACTTCCATCATGCCATTATATTGTTGTGCACCTGGATGTAGTAACCA
>JANZLE010000011.1:2108944-2125612 GCA_026413485.1 Osteogeneiosus militaris
AAAATGGAATCATTTGCTGACAGCTCAGTCCCCCCCAGTTCAAAAATCCTATCTGCGCCCCTGATATCTATCTATCTATTTGTGGTGACTTTGTACAAAGGTTGCCTTTTCCTTTAAACAGGGCAGTCAAGCAGTCCAACACAGTAGCAGAGACAGTTTCACATAAAGGCAGCAACGGCTACCGTCAAATGGTGCGGTTGGAGTCTTGTTCTCGGACTCAACTCGGATCAATACTGGACTTGACTTGAAATTTTCTTTAATGACTTAGACTTGAACACTGGGGACTCGAGACTGGACTCAGACTCGAGGTTTAGTGACTTCACTACAACACTGCCTGTAAGGGAAGTTCATTACTATGAGCAATACAGATTATAAGTAGCATATTTCTGGTCAGCTAGCAAATCCTAATAGCTGCTGTTCCACATTTGAAACAGCGTTAGCTTTAAAGCTACAGTCAGCATGTGTTTATCACACATAATCACCTGTCAGTTCATTTTACCTGACTTAATTCAGGTATTGGAGGCCTGCTGCCCTGCAGTGTTTCACTTTTTCCCAACTACACTCACAAGTGATTCAACTTTAAGAGCTAATTCTCAGTCCCTACATAGGTTACATCAGGTGTGCTGGTGGCAGGGTACATTTGAAAAGGTGCAGGAGTTGACTGGAGCTGAGAACCCTAAATAGGCTGTTATATATGAAAGCCAAAATGACTGTCGCTTCAAAACCAGGCTTCCCAAACTTTTGACTTCTGTAAACTATCATTAAAATATAGTAAATAGAAGACTTACGATCAATTTGGTCAGCAAAGACTTCGCCATAGATCATCCAGTATGGCATGAAGAAGATGTTGCGAGCCAACATCCATGATGGATCCTCATTAGGGTTCAGTATGGCTTGACGTGCCACACCGAAACTCATCAGCACCACCAACATGATGATCACAAAATACATCATGTCAATCATCTGCCAAGAAAGAGAGATACTGTTAAAGCAACAGCTATCAAGTCATTCAATCATTGTATTGGCGAATTAATAAGGCTGATGTCCTCACCATCTTGCCAATCATCATTACGTAGGGTCCGAGGTATTTGTTAACCCCGAAAATGTCAAGCAGGCGGATGTACCAGTAAATAATATTGACGCAGTAGATGACCCGACCATAGCTCATGAGTGGTGGCTCCTGGAGACGGAGCACCATGCCGATGGAGAAGATAAGGATAGCCATGAGGTCTGTGATGTTCCAGTACTCCTGCAGCCATACTTTAACTTTCTGCAGCAGTTTGCCAGGCTCTGACATCAGGATCTGAGGATGAGATGTATGTTTGAGAGAAAAGACATGACTGAAGCAACTATCATCCAGTTTTATGACTTTGGGGGACTTTAGGACTTGATGGCCCTGGCATGTGACTTACATGCTTGCTTGCTCACTTAGTCTCTAAGTTTATCAGATGGAAGATTCATACACGGGAGCTATACAGTGAGTAGGATTTGTATGTGTCATTTGAAATTCTTTTTATTTTTACTATTATCATCATCATCATCATCAATATGCAGAATAGCCTATCAGGTCCTTTATGGTGGTCTTAAATGGCTTTTGAATATCATTGTCCAAGTGCAACCAATAGTTTACCACACTAAACGCAGTTCTGAACCGTATGACAATAATTTGATCATAGATACAGAAATGTCAAGAAATATGTGTCAGTCAACCAGATTTTCATACCAGATGCTCAGATCATGGATTTTGAGTTATACCTGCTGCATCCTCCATATGCAGGAAATACAAACCAAAGTAAAATCTGACATGCAACCCAAATTGGTCCACTTTCCAGGCAGAAAAGCCTTCAGAAATGTCCATGATGTTCACGTTTCAGCTCGGTCTAAAGTGCATTTCTGGACCAGACTGACACTACTGTTACTATGGATTTGCAAAACAGCTACAGGTAATTTAATGTGATGCCTCATTGGTTGGCTGGCACCATGCCAACCTCATTTTTGGCACTGTGCCAATGAAGTCAGAATATTAATCGCTGACACTCTCTTTCTAACACGGGACCAACTTTAACCTGGACAAAATGTTACCAACAAAGCTCGAACTGCTGTTGATACAAGACAGTCAGTCATGTGTTTTTATTCCTTCTAACCTCTGAACATGCAGTGTTGAAAACATGGAGACCAGGACTCAGAAATCAGTCAGTACATGTATAATGAACGGACGCTGTCGAGTGTGGACTCATTTCTGGTTCTGGACAGTAACTACAAGGTAGTCATCAGGCTTGTAGTACTCGAGTCCAGGACTCGTGCCCTAATTTTAAGGACTCATGATTTGATTTGGACTGACCAGGGCTTGACATTAACTTTTAAACCCACTTGCCCTGGGGGGCAAGTGGGGGTTAATTTCCACTTACCCCCAAATATTATCACTTTCCCCATTTTGCGAGTACTACTTTTTTAAGGAAAACCGGAGAATTAGTTGTGAATTGCAACATAAAATGAAGATCACACATTGAGTTGAAGTTTGGTGATTGATTAAGTTTATTATTAAGTTTGGTTATTGGTTACTTTTTACTTGTAACAGACAATAATTTTATCCAAAATAGTTTTTCCTGCCTTAGTCGATTTATTTCCATTTCACATACATGCAGCTGTTGTAAAGTTCGGTGTGTTTGTGTAGAACTCTGTCAGACTGTCGGGTCATTACTCGATAATACAGAAATCATAAAATAGAAATCTATAACAAAGTTTGTCTGAAGAAAACAATAGGGTGCCAAGACTTTTGAACAGTACTGTGTTTGAGAATATTTATATCTAATTTTTTTGTTATATCATCCACCTCTAGGTTCAAACGCCCTACGCTGAACCATGACATGATAAACATTTGAATTAAAATTTATTTACTGTGTAGGTTGTAGGTGTTTTATACAGAGCTGGCAACTTATGTATATATGTATGTATGTATGTATGTATGTATATGGGTCAGGGCACGGTATTGGCTCATATCAGAGTCGTCTCAAATATATGGAAAATATACCTATAAACATAAACATACCAATTTCATAACACAACACCCTGTAAAGACCGTATATTAGGTAAGCAAGTCGATATAGAATTAGATTTCTAACTAGTATGGTAAAAAAAATAACAGGGGTGTCAAGCCGAATTTGGTGTGTTTTTTTCAGCAAAATTTGTGACATAGATCGAGTGCGTTTTTTGTCTGGATAAATTTGAATACTTTCTTTCAACACAGAAACTTTATCTCCCGTCATTATGTGTCTACATATGTATATATTGTATTATTCTTACGTCATCTACGAATCTATAAGCATTGAATTTATTTCTAACATTATACGATAAGAGAGCCGTAGGTAACGTTTGGGGTCAAAAGAAGTTACTTACGACAATCGTCTGCTGTATAAATGTAGATATCATAAACACGTTTGGAAGATGTCGCAAAACTAAGACTACTTAACGTATTAAAATGTCATATAATTATCTTAAGAGTAATATTCGCGGTAAGACTTTTGTGTACAAATTTCACAATGTACTTCCTTTGGGGTCAAAATGTATGTTACTTACGGTCGTATTAAAAAATCATCAACCCGGTCTATTTTGCGACAAACAAGACTAAATGGAAGCTCAGCGACCGACTTACGGCAGTTGCTGTGGCAGACAACTTTCGTGGGAGCATGGCGGAGGTCACGACGGAAGGTATTTGCAGCTAAGAAAATCAGTCAATCCACAAAAAAATGTTACTTACGGCATCATGAGTTTGTCAGAGTTACTCACATAGTAAACAACTGAATTATATATCAAAAATATTAATGAAAATGTTGATCGTTATTTGTTATTCTTATCGGTTAATATAAACGAATAAATCACGTCCAATGACGCATTACAGCTCATGTGGTGGCATTTATGGTTGCGTTAGTAACGTTGACTTGTTCTATGAAAAGCGAAAATATGTAGGATTGTTTTAATCTTAGTTTTCGTCGATACAATAACCTTTTTAACTAAGCTGTACATAAATTTATATCATTGGTGTATTTTAGTTACTATTTTTATATTCAAACATTAGCTGAAATGTTAAAATGAATCTAGGTTTAGTTAGATCTAGTGGAGGTAACTGGACTATAGTACCATACGTAAATGTTTTGTCAAATTACTTACAGCGGCACAAGGTTTATACCTAATGCAGTTTGAAAATGACTTTAAGTGAATTGCTTTCAGTGATTATGTGTGTCAATATTCCATTTTTGCTATAAAATCTCAAAGTCTTAAAATGTTTAAATCATTGCTTGGGTGTCAGTAACTTTGACTGGCTTTATAATGAAATATTGGATGTTTTAAAAAGTCACGTTACTTACAGTGATAGTTAATGTATATACACCTTTCTTTTTGTATTAAACTTACTCATAGAGTTGTGAATTAGAAATGCAAATATTTTCATATATGCAGCACCAATTATATAATGGTAAAACAAGAAATTACTGAATTGCCTTGGTGTAGGTAATTTGACCTCAATGCTGGTGTTGTTATTTTTTAGTGATGAAGTCAATATTAACATGTCGCATACTGATAAGGATAATTGATTTAAAATTCTATAATAATAGTATAAATGACTTGTGTTAATTGTGACGCATTTGTGTGAGATGAAATGATATATGATCATGATGATAGAAAATGAATAAACATACCATGGCTGTAAGTAACAGTGACAAACAATTTTGAAATTCAAGTTACTTACACAAGTCATAAATATACGCAGTTTTGTTTGGTATTGAATTGGTATTGATTATATAATAATTTGGTTATTTAGAATATTTTCTTCCCTAAAGCTTAATTTATTTCAAACTTGAATCACGTGAAAACTATATTATGCTGCTGTAAGTAATTTGACCCTTTCATTGGACATACTATCTGGATCAATGTTACTTACAACTGTAAAAAGTGTACTTATTGCAAAAGCATGGCAGTTTGATATTAACAAATACTTTCATGTATTTCTAAAATGGCCATGCTATGTTACTTCAGAAAAAATATTCAGAAAAATGTATTATGTTTGTAAGTAATTTTGACAGTGAAAGGTGCAGGGTTTTGAGTTCTAAGTTACTTACACCAGTTATTCCTATGTAAAATTTGTCTTTTGCATTGAAATTTGAAATATTTTGATAATTCAGCATTCCAAGTACTTCCATACATCCAAATGAAAATGAAGAATAAAAATCTGGCCTTTATTGGTGTAAGTAATTTGACACAGTGATTACACTTATATTAGTAAGTCAATGTCACTTACAGTGGCAAGACATATAAAACATAGAACACCTTATTTATATTTACCAAATGTATTGGCTTGTCTTTCAGAATAGAAGTTATTCAATTTACTTTCACCCAACTATTTTTCTAAACATGTTTAAACTGAATTTTCTGGTGCGTGTAACTTGACCCCAGTATTCTACTTGACATTTTTATCAATGTTACTTACAGCAGAATGCAATAAAAGATATTGCATAGCATGGCACGTTTTACACTGTTTGACATTTTTTATATCTATGAATAGTATTTGTGGTTGGACATCAGGATAAAAATATAAATAATAAATGTGTTGCACATGTTGCAGTTGTAAGTAATTTTGATGGTGAAAGCTGTAGGGTTTTGAGTTCCAAGTTACTTACACCAGTCATACTTGTACATTTTCCTTTTACATTGAAATTTGTAATATTTTATGTCATGTCAGCATATCAAATACTTCCATACATCTAAATCAAACTTTTATAAAACTGAAGAATGAAAAAAACTTTGCTTTTATAGATGTAAGTAATTTGACTTAAATGATTTTGTCAATGTTACTTACAGCTGAAGCATGGGTAGAGGTATTTAACCATCATTTATATGTATAATGGTCTTGATTTTTAAAACAAATTCTCTGATTTTAATTTCAGATATATCTCAAATAGATCCCATCTGACTCAAAGTAGACATACAAGACAATCTACAAACTTAACACTCAGTATTGTAAAAACAATTTATTCACTGTTGTGCCCATCTATACATCACATGAGTATGGTAATACAGAGCTGCCCCCATATCTTACATTGTATATAACAATATAACCAGCTAGCACATAAATTGAACCAGGTTGAGACTATAATTGTTGATTTAGCGACATTGACCCTTGTATTTTACTCTGAGAAGTTTAATCTTTAATGTATTGAATATGAAAGATTATAAGATCACGCCTATATAACATGATATATTAAAGCTAGACAATAGGTTTTATTTGCAAATGCTGCTAACTCATACTCAGTATACCATATAGTAAAACTCATCAGCTGTATTTTAAACACATTGACGGAATTACATAATACACATTTCAGATAATCCCTTGTGTGGCGTAAGAAGGTCTAGAAGACTGTCTTTGAAGACTAGAAATGAAGATGTAGAAATGATAGATGTCCAGCATGTCACCAATTCAAAGACCAGTTATGCAAGAAAGATTGAGAAAATGAAGGATATGGGGACAGAGGAGAGTTTTAGAAGGAGTGAATCGCTTCGACAAAGTTTACGTCACTTTCGTATGTCGGAGGAAAAGAGGCAACAGTACAATGCTAAAGCTGCCCTACGTATGCGCAGATATAGGGAGCGGAAAAAAATGGAACAACAGAATGAAGGAGAGAAAAGATTGACAAGGCAAGAGAAAATCCTCCTTGAAG
Source organism: Osteogeneiosus militaris (assembly GCA_026413485.1). Classification (NCBI taxonomy): domain Eukaryota; kingdom Metazoa; phylum Chordata; class Actinopteri; order Siluriformes; family Ariidae; genus Osteogeneiosus; species Osteogeneiosus militaris. The sequence goes on from JANZLE010000011.1 coordinate 2,115,655, forward strand.
AGAAACAGAAAAGTCAGAGGGAATACTGGCGCCTAAAAAAAGCTGAATCAAGACTGAAAATAACAGCACAAAAGAAGCATGCAGAACTACGGAAGAGACAAAAGCAGTACCAAGAGTGCCATGTAAATGAAACACATGATAGTACAGATGTCTATGTTAGTGATCATAGTGATAATGACGACGGCTTTTCATCACCAGCAGCAGAAAGGAAAGCCATTTCCAGAACAAGGAAAGTATTGCCAACAAAACCGAAAAAATGGTTGAAAGTTATTGGTGGATTAGTTAAAAGTGCTAGTCCTAGAAAGAAGAAGTTGATAGAGGAGGCGGGATTGTTACACAGTGCCAAGGCGGAGAATGAGATCATCGGTGAAAATGTAATAAAACAGATCAGACAGTTGAGAAAAAAAAGGGACACAAAATCAGTTCAGTTACGTCACACTCTGTTGCGATTTGTCACTTCTGATTCTCAAGATCAAGAAAGCTGCCTGACTGGACCAGATGTGGAAGAGAGGAAAAGAAAGAAACGATCTGATGCATTGACCCCAGCTGATGAAGCTGAAATCCAGGAATTTTACAGAGAGAATTCAGAGAGCCTCCCTTGTAGGAAGAAAGTCACAAAGAGAACCGGAACCCTTCAGTCTAAAGGGGTTCTTAATAAGACGATCAAACGACTGCATGAGGGTTATCTAGCAAAGTACAAGAAGAAAATCGGTATCAGAAAATTTTCAAGCTGTAGGCCTAGGAACTTGATTAGCTGCACTAAAGGACCCTTAAACCAATGTTTATGCGAGAAATGTGCGAACTGTTCACTGAAGGTGCAAACCCTGAACAAAATCTGTTTACAGAATAGAGCATCGCTGAAGATCAAAGATCTCTTTCACTGTGTTTCCTTGTCTCTGTGTCACAAGGTAGATGATCGCCACCAGCCCAGCTGTGTTCAGCGAAAATGTAAGGAATGTGGTGTGCAGTGTTTGAAAGAGCACTTTCAGCCTCTTTCCTCAGAAAACAAAGATATCCTTTGTAGCTGGTATGTTTGGAAACAGAAGACGTCAACAGTCAGTGGCAAGCAATCCACACGCAAAATATTAGTTCATGTTAATGGGACACTAGAAGAACTGATAGAGGAACTTTGTGCAGAAGTAAAAGATCTTGCAAGTCACCTTTGTATTGCTGAGTGGCAGCGTGAGCAGTTTTCAAGCATCACCAAAAACCCTCCACAAAATTGGGTAGTGGTGATTGCTGATTTCTCAGAAAACTATCGCTGCGAGATGCAAGATGAGATACAAGCAGCGCACTGGAGCTACCAGCAGGTAACACTTCATCCAGTTGTTGCTTACTATAACTGCCCAAACACAAATTGCAGTGAAGTGGTGAAGGAATCGTTGGGAATCATGTCACCAGACCTTACCCATGATGCTAGTGCAGTGCATTCTTTCATCACTTGCGTTGTGCAGCATCTGCAAAGTGTACGGAAACTGAAAATTGATCATTTGGTGCAATTCACAGATGGCTGTGTAGGACAGTACAAGTCAAAGGAACCTTTTGCTGACCTTTCCTATGGGGAAATGGACTACGGCTGTACTGTAGAAAGATCGTTTTTCGGAAGCGGACATGGCAAAGGTGCATGTGATGGCTTTGGCGCAGTAATCAAACAAGCAACAAGAAGAGCAGTCACAAACAGAGAAGCTGTGATACAGGATGCTCAGCAGATGTACAATTTCTTGGAGAAGAACCTGACTATTGACCCTCAAAATGATAGGTGCAGTCACACACTCCGCAAGTTTTTTTTCGTGGAAAGAATAAGAAGACAGAGAAGTGGACGACGTCCTACCTGTAGTTTGAAGGGTACCAGAATACTTCACTGTGTCAGAGGCATCAAACCAGGAGTTATTGCAACAAGGAAACTAAGTTGTTATTGCCAATGCTGTGTGACAGGCCAGTACAGTATCTGTGAAAACAAGAAGTATGTGGAAAAATGGGAAGAATGTGAGCTTACCCTAAATGTACCAAGGTATCAGACGAAGAGGTCAGTTGTACCACCTCCTGAGGTTGTATCTGCAATGGAACCTGTAATGTCGCTTTCAAACATCCAGGTAGAAATGGTATGTTTCTTTTGTTTCTTAATGAATTAATTTATCTGGTAGTGTTTTTCTTAGCTGTCATTATAATTTTTAAATGTATGTGTTAATTAACAAACGTACCATTTTTATTTTTGAAAATGTAAACAATATCTGAAATTAATTGTAGGATCATTTGATATAGTGTAATATGACTACATCATTATATGACTGAGAATTAACTTTGTAAGTGTAAGGTTAAATGAATGAAGTGCTGTGTGCTTTAAAATACAACTAGTGGGTATATGGTGCTTTCATGTCATGATCTTATTTTATGACAGATTACTACATGTCGCACCAGATCTTACAACACCATGAACACAGTATCACAAACACCTGTTCGCACTGATATTCTACCTGATATTCAAGGTAATTACCATAATCTACATGATCTAATAAGTTTTTTTTATTCTTTGGAAATAATAATGGCAGCAACTACATACTCGTATACATGTATTACAATATAAATGTACCTTTCATATATACAATATTATAGTACATGTAGATCCACAACTGTCTAACCAGCTAGAAAAATAAATCCCAAAAATCCAAAACTAGATCTACATATTATTTCTGCATTTCTACATAAATAAATGTTAATCAAATAGATACTATCAATTTGGATGTATCTTACACGTGTTTCGGCCACTTTGGAATTAACAGCTAAGTAAAGTTGATTATCACTGAAAGGGTACAACTATGAAGTAATTCTTATAGTATGATTTCTTCAAACAGATAAAGCTCATGATGGTGAGACAATCCTTGAAGTGAATGACAGTACTTGTGATTCAAAACTGCTGGAAATCTCGGGTCGATCTGGAATCTTGGAGTCATTGGATGAGGTAACCTGGTAACAGATGAACTGAAGTCGACATTGTCAAGTTTAGCATGATACTAGTGCTGTTTAGAGATTTATGTTCACTAAGGTTCAGTAAAACTATTTTATAATACAAATATAGTGCAGAATTGAAATACCGATATAATGTAAGTCAAATTTGTATTAAAATATTGAATTATTTTTATCTGTACAAGTCACAGGATGTGTATATATCTTTATCTAATACTCATCTGACACGATTTATATTTTAATCTCTAGGAATCTGACACATCTCCGGTGGTCCCCAATATGACTCATTATCTATCCATGTACTTGCAGGTCGCCTCATCTGTGTCTTATGACAGGCCCAAGATTACAACTGACCAAGAGTGTGCTTTTGGTCACTTGCCTGTACAATTAGTGATCCACTCGCCCTCGTTTGACGACCAGACCGAGATTACAATTGACCAGGAGCCTGCTGTAGGTCACATGCCTGTGAACGTATTGGTCCACTCGCCCTCGTTTGACGACCAGACCGAGATTACAACTGACCAGGAGCCTGCTGTAGGTCACATGCCTGTGGACGAGGTCGAATCACCCGCGTTTGGTGACCAGCCCGAGATTACAACTGACCAGGAGCCTGCTTTTGGTCACATGCCTGTGAACGTATTGGTCCACTCGCCCTCGTTTGACGACCAGCCCGAGATTACAACTGACCAGGAGCCAGCTGTAGGTCACTTGCCTGTGAACTTAGAGGTCCACTCGCCTGCGTCGTCTACCATCAGTAGAGTAGATGGAACAAGCCACAGGTACAGTTTCTATGATCATCTTTTGAAAAATGGCATCACCAAATTTCATAGTGTAATTATAGTAGACTATTTCTACTAGTAAGCAAGATACAATGATAACTTAGATTTTTTTATTTCATGAGGGAGTTGATTGTAAAAGCTACATTTTGTGCTGTATTCTCTACAAAATTACTAATATTGCTGTGCTGTTTATGAAACATTCTATAATTATAATACTATGCAAATGTCATTCTTTTAATAGCATTTAATAAATGTTTTTGTTAAAATTCACCACTTTTATATAAGATATAAAATAGGAGACTTTGTCCGTGTGGCCATTCCACTTGGGAAAAGACTGAAATCTTTTCTAACAAGACTTCTCTGTAACATTTTTCACTACTCCTAATTTCAGCATTGTAAGTCCAACTGAATCTGCTTTAGGCACAGCACCGTCGGCCAAGACCCCTACTGACATAGATTCCAGGTAAGCGATGACTATTCAGAAATATCTACATAAGCATTAAAAATGTAATAATTATCCTTTGCATGATGAATTGTTTGTAAATAGTTACTCCACAGGCAAATATGTGCTCATTTCTCACGGACACCAGAAGTATCCAGCAGTTGTAAGTTTCAATAAAAACCACTGTTTTGTTAAGTTTGACATTTTTCTATTAGTTACCTTTATTGATAAGATGTTGTATTTCTACATATTAGATTTCTAGAGAAAATTCTGTGTCCCATTGCAAAATTAATTTAGAAGGTTTAGAGGAATAAATCAAGGAATCAAACACTAGGTGCAATTTGAAGGTAGTTTAACTTATTTGCAATAATTTGTTTAACCATTACCTGGCTATAATACTCAATGGATCTTTCAAAGCACATGATGAATGCTGCAACATGTCAGTTATGAAAATTGGGCAGAGTCTGGTCTATAGTTAAAAATATAGAAACAGTTGATTTTGTCTGATCTCGGCCAGCTATTTGATGATCACCAGATCAACTGATATCAGGCAGTGGGACACTGGCTAACTATTTTCACTTTCCTTTCAAATATAATCCCTCTAATACAGTATTTTGTCTGTTTTTTACAGTTTCAAAATCTTATTTCATATATTACAAATGTTAACCTATTAGGAAAATTCTCATCAATAATAATGGTAGCAACTACATATATGCGTATATTACAATTTAGATGCACCTTTCTTAATATCTTAATTAATATTAATTAATTTTCTTAATATCAAAGAAATGTAGATCTTAAACAATGTAAGAAGATCAAAGAAGGATAAAAATCTATCCAGTATAATTATATTGAAGTTTGTTATAACATGCTCATTATTTACTTTTCATAAAATCTTTAATTTTTCTTTCATTTTTGACTTACACATGTTATAATTTCATATGTATAGGTGGATAAATGGCCATGGGTGTACTTCTTCAAGAGGAAGGGGGACTTGTGGGTAGAACAGGCCACTAGTCACACAGTGTTACCTACAGACATAGAGAAGACCCTACCAATCCCATCACTGCATATGGTTGGGAGTCGCATAATGTACAAGTTCGAAGGTATCTGGTCAAACCTGATGTAACAATTTAATATATTCATTCAAAATATTCATTGTGATTATATTCATTAAGAAATTGAGTAACTTAACAGTGGTGTCAATTTTTGTTTCAGGATTTCAGTGATTCATTTTGATCAGAAAGAAGATGACAGATTCACGTTCATGACTTGTTTCATTACATGTACTATGATTTTTTTCTTAAATAAAATGAAATTGTGATAACTTACCTGCGTTTTATTTTATTTGTAATTATAACACCTACTCTCAAATTCTAAGACACACCTAACAGCTTTTTTTCATCATTGGAATAGAAGACTAGTATTATAGTATCGTTTTAAATTGCTTAAATGTTTTTCAGATAAAGTAAAATAATACTTAATTGCTGTTAGGTGTGTTTCGTCCCAGTTTTGTTATTGACCCATACAGTGCTCCCAGGACTCGTCAGTTAGAAGAACACTATCAACGAGTCAAACAATCTTAACAAGAACGTAAACAAAATGCAACTGTAAAACAATTGTAAACTTTTTTATAAGTCAGAAGTATAAAGATGTTAGAAACATAGTAAACCTGTTAGAAATTATATCCACATTTTAATAAATAAATGAAGCAGGTTTAGGTAATGGCATCTATAACCGAGACAAAATGAAAAGAAGTGTCAGCACAAAACATACACCTTTAAATATAGGAAATTTAAGTGCTTCTAACATACCTGATACTAGTTTCTGCATAGGTACAAAGTCATTTTGGTAAAATCTGTATAATGACAGGACCCATAGTTGTACAAGTCATTATTGGACAAAATTGAGATTTGTAGTTGTGCAGAATGTTGAAGTTTATGCAGTAAAATCATGAGGAAATTTGCTGTAACTAGACATTTGACACAGTTATGACTATAGACATCATCATTAATTGCATATATAAATACAATTAAGTGAAGATGGTTATAAAAGGCCTCATGCTTTTAAAAGAAATCAAGTATTCTTGAAAATACAGACACGCATAACAAATATCCAGGTTATTCCATTGCGATATTCATATGTCAAAGTTACCTACAACTTTTATCCAGATTTTTCCAAAAGCAAACATTTCACAGTTATTTCCATAGTCAGATATTTACTTCAGCATTTATGCAAAGTAATTCCACAATTTTTGTTTTTTGTTTCATAATAAATCAATGATGACGGGGATATTACAATGTCATTTTGTCCATGTTACCTACTGCAATGTTATGCCCCTACAATTCGGTAAACAATGTCAGAATGGCACTCTGATCTTGATACACAGTAACAACAATAGACATAGATGCCATAGAAAAGATAGAAATTTTATGATAATACACAGACAAAATGTCTACAACCATTTGAAAAAGAAATTTTCATCAATGTTACCTACTGCTCTTTGACTATGTCATGTAAAATAACTTCACAATGGTAACTGATGCTGCCTCAATTTTGATTTTATATGGGTCATGTGGTAATTTTCTTCTAGAAATAACCTATTTATTCAGAAAAAGTTTGATTTGAATTTTTGGGTCTAATGTCACACTTTTTGCAGCAATACTGTGCTCTTGCCCATATATATATATATATATATATAAATAAAATATACTGTTCACCCTGAGAACATATTTACAAGAAAAAAAAGTCTAAAGACAAGGTTTTAGACAAGGCATCATATGTCGTCATACCTGGGGTCGTCATATGTCGCCATTAAGGGGTAAAGAGTTAAGAAGTTATTAGACTTTCACGAATACCCCGTTTCTCATGCAAATACTCCTGTGAACATTTTACGAATCAAATTTGACGAGTGAGGTGCGCTGTGTGTTCAGGTCTCAACCTAATTTTCTTGAAAGGTGTCAATAATTCTGGAGTTAGGAGCATGATGTCACTAGAAACTAGGGTTTCTTATGTCATAATAACTAATTAAAAATGCAGAGAATGGGTTCGGAATAGATTGGCATGTGATGAAGAAATGATTAAAAAAGGTGTGGGACAGACACAAAAAGCAAAGCTTCACTTCAGACGCAGGCACAAGGAGGCAGGCATAGTGAGTAAGATATCCATACACTGGGGATAGGGATAACCTGGACCTGATCACACTGAGAAACAAAAAGAGAGAGAGAGAAAACATCAACATAAACACTTGGAGAATGTAAGCATTAAGCTGCTTATACTGTAGCTACAGCTAGGCCATGAACAGGCGCCCTGTACTGGAGTGTAAACTGATTCCCTCTGTTTCAAGGTTCACCAAGTTCGCATGAATTTATGCGCTCCTTTTAAAGAGAAGGTGGTCTGAAACAAGGTTAGCTCAGAGCGTGTGCACTTGTAAATTGGTGGGACATTCCGCTGCAGAACGCGAGGCTTTTGGGAGTAAACACCACTCGGTAACGTGATCTCACTCGCGCCCATTTATAGCCGTGTGTACCTGCCTTGGCAGCATACGTGCATGTTTGTGGAGGACTTGGTAGCGTACCCTGCGTGTGTGTGTGTGTAGTGGGACAGAAGAGAAGAGGGAAGGATACACACACACACACACACACACACAAAAAAAAAAAAGTAAGGGGGCACTGAGCAATCCATCATCTGAGACACAAGGGCCATTTTATGGGGACTAGAGAAGTGGAAGAGTGTGTGTGCGTGTGTAAGGGTGCGTGTGTGGGCGGATATTGAAGAATGTGTGTGTGGGGAAGCATGCCCATCATTTCTGAAGTTGGATGGTAAACATCAGAGTGAGTTCACTGGGTTCGGAACAGCTGGAACACTTTGCGGTGAGGATGGAGAGGCTGAGCGCACGGAGTGTACACAAGCGAGGGGTGAGGCGAGACGACAAACAAATCTTTAGCTGAGACGGTGGTACTAAAACCCTTTTTTCCCCCTTTTTTTTAAAAAATGGATCCGATGGTCTGGTGGTCAATTAAACACTTTTTTTAAATAGATCCGATGCATGCATTAAGCACAAACACACATACGCAAGTGTTTACCTTAGGAGAGCCGCTGTTCTCAGCGGCAGGTGGAGGCAGTGAACACGTCTTGTTGTTCTGAAGTGGCGGGTCCACATTGTAGTTGCGGAAGCAGCAGAAGAAAGGGCTGAAGATGCTCCTGCTCCTGTGTTTCTTTAAGCTGCTGTTCGATTGCGAGACTGCAAGGAAGAAAAACAATCACTGCAACATCTGTACATTCACCTTCTCTGCCCTGTAGCTCAGAACACTGTTGCCTCACATCTATCTTGCTTACTCGAAGGAGGTCGGAGCAAAGAGAGGGGGAGAAAAAAAAAAAACTGGAAAAGTTGTCTGTTAGTCAGAGCGGCTGCCACAGAGGGCAAACAGGACCTCCTGTATTAACATATACACAACACGTTTCCATGGCATCCATGTTACCTTTGCCCCATTCACTCGTATGCATTCAGTCTGAGCTCCGGCTCATACGTGCATGTCATTATTCAACAGTAATGTGTTCGGAGAAAAAAGTAGTTACGCAACTCGCGGAGAAGCAAAAAATAAATAAATAAATAAATAAAAAATGACTACTCCCCAAACCCTCCTCTAAAATGGACACTGTGCAGATACAGTTGATACATAGCAAAAAAAAAAAAAGTAATATATACATTTTTTCTGCAATGTAATTTTTTTAAACAGTACATTACATTACTAAAACGATTGTCAGAGTGACAGTTATGTCAAACTGTAGTGTATGTCATAAATTTGGATTTTTGCCCATGTACTGTCTTTGTTTTGAATTCAGCAGGATAGATTTGCTTTTAAAACACAATACAAAATGACTGATCTTCAAAAATCAGAGATTTGAATACAAATCTCAAATTCAAATATCATAAATATAGATCTTACGTAAATTCAGCCAAAACCAGCATTCCCAGAGTAAAGGCTTTCTGAGCAGCAGACCTCTGAATTTAGCCAATCGCAGTCAGTCATCGGTCATGATCAGAGATGTGAGGTGACGTGAAAACGCATGGAGTAGAGTTAAGTGCAGGATTTAAAACAAAAACAAACAAACAAACAAAAAAAAAACCCGTTGTACTGAAATTCCGATTAAGAAGCTAACATTTACTCACAATCTAATCTTAGCATAGCTGAACTAGCTACAACACTAATTAAATAGCTGCGCTGGGTAAATACCAAGCATCAAATGTTTCACATCAGTGTAGAAAACTAGCTTTTTCAGTAGAATATAAAATTTTGCCTCATATTTGGGCTAATGTATATAAAATCAATTTTAGAGATTGAAATTTTCAAGTTTTGAATTTTAGACATTTGAATTTAGCCCCATGATGGACTGGCGACTTGCCCAGGGTGTATCCCACCTCTTGGTTGATCATGATGGATAAAAGGTACAGATAATGAATGGATAGATGGATACTTTAGAATTCTTTGAGATTTGAATTTATTGAATTTTGTATTTTTTTGATGTTTGAATTTTTCAGATTTGATTATTTGTTTTTCGTTTTGAATGTTTAAGAATTTAATTTTTGATACTTGAATCGGGGTTTTGAATTTTTGAGACTTGAATTTTTTTTTTAATTGAATTTTGGAGATTTGAACTCCGTTTTTAATTTTTTGACATTTGAATTTGAGATTTGAATTTATTTTAGTTTTGAATGTTTAAGAATTTAATTTTTTTTGACATCTAAATTGGGGTTTTAGATTTTTGCAAT
>JANZLE010000011.1:4965440-4976005 GCA_026413485.1 Osteogeneiosus militaris
GCTAACAACATTGTCTGGGATTGAAGAGTTAAGCCATGTCTCTGTCAGAATTATAGTGCAGCAGTTCCTCAACTCTCGTTTTGATGTCAATTCCAATTCCAGCTGCAGCTGATCCATTTTGTTCTCCAGGGAGAGAACGTTAGTGAGGAAGATGGATGGAAGTGGTGTTTTATAAGGGTTAGTTTTTAGCTTAGCTGTTAGCCCCCCAACAACTACACTTCTGCCTTCGGTCACACCGCCTCTGCTTACTCCTCCATCGGCTTGTGCTGCTAGGGGAGTCTGCTGCACTGTAGGCCCCTGGGTCTTGCTGGTGTAGTACTCTGAGGCTAGGCAAACACTCCCAAGTAGTTGTGTCTACGAAGCTGAAATTACTGGATGATCATAATTCCAGCAAGTGCTGACGACTATATACAAACTTACTGAGAGTTATTACTGACTTACTAGGTGGCATATTATGATTGAGAAAACTGTAACTGTTGCGAACCCATGCAGCCGCAGCCGAACAGGGTGCCACCATATGTTGATCTAGCTCTTAGTACTGCTAGATCAACATACCTCTCCACCCTAATAGAAGATAAAACAAAAATAATCCTAGATTCCTATTTACCGTAATACTGGAACAAAATTAACTAGGAAAAAGACCAGTATAGAAACAGGCACACCTGCAATATGTAGTAGCAATGACTTAATGATATTTTTCAATAATAAAATTGAAATTATCTGAAAAAAAATTCAAACTATTAATTTAAGGCCAGACAAATTAAGTAACTTAGTCCGCTTAGAGAAATCAAACTAATTTCATTAATCTCCACATCGAAATCTTCAACTTGTGTACTAGATCCCTTACCTACATGACAATTCAAACAGATGTAGCCTTGTGGGATTTTGGGGTCATTGATTTCTGTTTTTTTTTTATTTTGTTTACTTGATGCATGTTTAAAATGTAAATATCAATGTGTTAATGCTTTGAAAATAAGGTTTCAATGTAGAAATAATTAAGTTTGTTAAAAATCCTTACCTGGTATGTTGGCCAATGGGAGAGCAGGGTCAGGGGTCAAGAGGAACAGGAAGTGGAGAGATCCGCGAGGAGGAGAGAGATGGAAAAGAAGCAGAAAAGTGATGCAGCAATATGAGTAAACAAAAGAAAAGTTGGTAAAACGCTCCAGTTGAGTGTTAAAGTGCTAAGTATTAGTTTAACAAACAGACAGTGAGTCATCGGTATTGTGTGTGAACAGTGCAGGTTTACAAGCGGAGTTTCTTTGAAGAAAAGGTTACTGCGAGTACCGCGAGTGTTTTATAGACTGAACGCAGCTCGTGGAATTTAAGGTGGACTGGAAAGCAAGTAGCCTGTTTGGCTCTAACTCAAGGACCAGACCAGCTAATCCTAATCAGAGGGAAGACATCCTTCGACTGGGACACCGACGTCCAATTCCCCTCGCCAGCACTGCGAGGCTACCGAGAGCAGACGACGACAAGTCATCTACAGTCATGAGTTTTGGTTCATGCGCCATGGCGTGAAGTGGCCATTTTGTTACAGGTCTCCCCGTTCCCAAGCCACGTTACAGGCCTGCATCGCTACTTTGACTTACATTTAGGTTTGGCCTGGGTACCCTTTTTGTTTTAATCTGGAATATATTTAGTTTAAGGTAAACTGCCGGCTTTAGCAGAAGGTTTAGGGGGATGTGTTATGTTGATGCTGTTACCGAATGTGGTTGAGTGTAACTACACCTGAGTGAACTGAACGGTATTGAACAGAATTGATGTGAATTTATTTAATAACTTTTTGATTTAAAATATATTTTATTTCCTTACCTGTATAAATGTACATATATCTACAATCTACTTTAAGTAAATAGTTTAAATTCATGTTGGGTGAATGCGTATTCTATTTAGTTTATTCATACATGGGGTTTACTGTTTATAAATATTAAAGGGCAAGTAGAGCAGGGTCATTTAAAAACTCATTCTAGGTAATAATTCAAGTACGGAGGTGAAGATACATAGACACATATAACAGGCTTAAAAGACATGGTTCCACTTTTACAGTGATAGTTATTCCCACACTGCTATTATACTAGTTAAATTACTGTGGTTAGTATCTTTGAGTAAGTTAACAGTTCCATTCAACCAAATTACTCCACTTAGTGCATTATTTAACTATTGAGAGAGGGATCTCTCAACACAGGGATTCGGGGAGCGCACTCACTAAAATAGCAGGACAGCTAGGGGGCGCTACATAAAATGGGGGCTCGTCCGGGATGGTAGTTGATTAGTGCAATTAAGTGAGTAAATAGTAATAACAAGTTAGAATATTTTCTTGAGTGCCAAATTAGCCTGTTGCGTTAATGACCCCCTATTAGAGATAATAAAGCCAAAACAAACATGGATCATACAAATAGCCACACAGACTTAGTTAATGAGCTCAAAGAATGGTGTCGTGGCGAAGGACTTGACGAAGCACAGTCTCTCATTGTGCTGGTTCCTGAAGGGACTGAGATTGCCCAAATTGAAGAAACGATGGAGACAAAGTGTTAGGCTGGGTTCGTGTCAGAGGACGGACATATAGCAACAAATATCGCTGTGTAGCGGCTCGCTGTGAGCACAAAGGAAAAGTAGATGCTAGTGAAATTCCCACTGAAGTCCTTCCTGTTGGTGGAACAGAGCCATGGACAATTGTTACAGCCTCTTCAGGTGTCGGAGCAGGATATGGAGATCCAAGTCCGTCTGACAACCCACCTTCTTACAGTTCAGCTGAGTCTCTGATCCGTGTCATTGGTGATCTGTTGACCAAGATGGAAAGACCGTCTGGAGAATACAGTAGCTACCGAAGGCTACGGGTGTTTTCGGGAATTTTGCCGACCCCTGTTGGTGAAGAAGTGCTCGAGAACTGGCTGGAGCATGCACGACTGATGGTAGAAGAGAGTGAGTGTTCTGCTAGGGAGAAACGACGTCGTATAATGGAGAGTCTTAAAGGTCCTGCGTTGGCTGTGGTGAAGGCTGTTCGGGCTGCTCGTACAGAGGTCAGTCCTGCTGAATGTCTGGATGCCATTGAGAGTGCGTTTGGGTCTGCTGAGACCGGCGAGGACCTTTACTTTGCTTTTCGGTTGTTACAGCAGCAGCCAAAGGAAAAGTTGTCTGACTTCCTCCGACGCCTAGAGATGTCGTTGATCAAAGTAGTTCATCGGGGAGGTCTGCCACCTGACCGAGGGGACTGTGCTCGGGTTGAGCAGCTTCTTAGAGGTGCCGTTCACTCTATGATGATGGTTCAGCTTAAGCGCCGGGAAAGGAAGGACAATCCTCCATCTTTCTTGGAACTGTTGACTGAGATTCGTAATGAAGAAGAATATGAATCTTCTAGACTGAGGCTGAATGCATCTGTTCGGCGACTAACGACAGACTTTGATGTGTCTGGTGGCCAGATGGAGATTCAGAACTTGAGAACCGAAATCAAAGAACTGAAGTCTATGTTTGCTGCCATGACCCTTCCACCAAGCCCTGTTACGAACTGCAATGAACTCACAGCATCAACAAAGACGTCCGCTGCGGACCCTGGGGTCAATGCTGAAGTAGTTGCATTAAGAAAACAAGTGACAGAGTTACAAAGTCAGGTAGCAGCTCAGCAGTCTAAAGAGAGAGATTCCCCTGCTGCAGTTTTGCGGGTGGAGTCAACCAAATCATTTCGCCATGAAAACAGAAAGGCTCCATCTAGTGACTCCGAGGGTAATTTCTGTTATCGCTGTGGCGAAGATGGCCATTTCTCTGCTAAATGTCAGAACCCAGAGAATCAAGCTAAAGTAATCCAGAAATTGATACGCTCACTGCACAAAGCAAAACAGAGCGAGCTAGCTGCTCAAATCAGAAATAATACCACAGAGGGCCATTGTAAGAAAAGTGAAGTAGTCACCTTACGACAAAACATTCCAAAAGGGTTGATTGGCCCTTCCTCAGTTGTCCCGTTAAAGATTAATGGCCAATAGTGTGATGCTCTTCTAGATAATGGCTCACAAGTCACAATTATCTTTGATTCCTGGTACAAACACTACCTTCATGATGTTCCTATCCAGCCAGTGTCTGGGTTGGCCATATGGGGACTGAGTGATACCAGTTACCCTTACTTAGGATATGTGGTAGTGGATATGGAATTCCCCGAGAAGGTGACAGGCACGAAAGATACCCTTTCCGTCCTAGCACTGATATGTCCAAGTCCTCAAAGTCCTGAGCAGACCCCAGTTATCTTGGGCACCAATGCAAATCTGTTCCAGAGGTTGGCAAGATTGTGCAAAGAGACCAGTGGAGTGGACATTTCTCAAACCCTGGGCATTAAAGTGATGGAAGCTGCATTGAATACTGACAATTCAGCCACTGAGGGAGAAGAGGATGAAGTGGGGTGTGTGAGATGGATGGGTCCAGGCACCCTGAATGTCCCTCCTGGTGGTGAATGTACAGCTGTTGGTGAGGTAGAGTTGAAGAAGCCACTGAGTACAGACATGTTGATGGTTGAGGCATCTCCCACCATCCCATTTCCATCTGGGGTCCTGCTGCAACCTATGATGGTGTCCAGTACAGCGGTGGAGGACAACCACTTAACTGTGTTGATCCAAAATGCATCAAAGAGGAAGACAGTCATTCCAGTTGGGGCAGTATTAGGTCAGCTGTGTCATGCAGATCCGGTGGTGCCATCTCTGAGCACAGAGACTGTTCCTGCACGGTTAGACCCCCAGTTAATCCAGTTTGGAGACTCACCCATTCCACCCCAGTGGAAGGAACGACTGCAGAGGAAGTTGTGTGAGAGAGCTGGTGTATTCTCCTTGCATGAGTGGGACGTCGGTCTGGCCAAAGATATGGAGCATCATATTAGGTTATCAGATCCAAGACCCTTCAGAGAACGCTCAAGACGCCTGGCTCCGGCTGATATTGATGACGTTCGAAGGCATTTGCAAGAGTTATTGAAGGCTGGTATCATTAGGGAGACACGTAGTCCGTATGCATCCCCAATTGTGATTGCTAGAAAGAAAAATGGGCGATTTCGGATGTGCATTGACTATAGGACCCTTAACCGCCGTACAGTCCCAGACCAGTACACAACTCCCCGCATAGACGATGCATTAGATTGCTTGTCGGGAAGCCAGTGGTTCTCCGTGTTAGACTTGCGAAGTGGATATTATCAGATTAAAATGGCGGAGGAAGACAAAGAGAAGACTGCCTTCATTTGTCCCCTTGGATTTTATCAATTTGAAAGAATGCCTCAAGGCATAACTGGAGCACCAGCGACGTTCCAACGACTTATGGAGAAGGCTGTAGGGGATATGAACCTGCTGCAGGTCCTAGTCTACCTAGACGATTTGATAGTCTTTGGACGTTCCTTAGAAGAACATGAAGAGCATCTCATGCGGGTATTAGACAGGCTGGAAGAGGTAGGGCTGAAACTGTCCCTGGACAAATGTCAGTTTTGCCAGCCAAAAGTAAAGTATGTTGGCCACATCGTGTCTGCCAATGGTGTTGCCACTGACCCTGAAAAGATAGAGGCCGTGGCAAAGTGGCCAAAGCCCACAGATCTCAAGTCCTTATGATCTTTCTTGGGGTTCTGTGGTTATTATCGAAGATTCATAGCCAATTACTCCTCAATCGTTAGGCCCCTGACAGAGTTGACAAAGGGCTACTCGCCCACACAACGTGGTAAGCGAAAGGCCATAGACAAGAGCAAGACCTACTTTAAAGAATCCGAGCCCTTCAATGAAAGATGGGACCAGTCCTGTGATCAGGCTTTCAAACACATTATTCAGTGTCTGATTAATGCCCCTGTGCTGGCCTTTGCTGATGCAAGCAAGCCCTACGTCCTTCACACTGATGCTAGCTTTAAAGGCATTGGTGCAATACTCTATCAGGAACACCCTGAAGGACTAAGACTGGTGGCTTTTGCCAGTAGGAAGTTGAGCTTGTCTGAACAGCGCTATGCTGCACATCAGTTAGAGTTCCTGGCCCTGAAATGGGCAATCATGGACAAATTCCACGACTATCTCTATGGGATCAAGTTCACAGTACGCACTGATAATAACCCATTGACGTATGTACTCACCACTGCCAGGCTCAACACAACGGGTCATCGCTGGCTTGCAGCACTTGCCTCTTATGACTTTGATGTACAGTACAGGCCTGGCAAAGCCAACATAGATGCCGACCTGTTGTCCCGCAACATAGCAGATGTGGCAGGGCCTGGGGTGTGGGGCAGCCTGTCTCAGAAGGTGGTGAAATCCATTTGTCAGCGGGTCAAAACGTCAGGGATAGCGGATACCAGATATGTTGACTCATTATGCGCTCCACCAGCCTGTATCCCTGATGCATATGCTTTCCCATCGCAGTTGCAGCTGGGTTCGCTGGAGCAACTGTCCGGAGTTGATCTGATAACTGCCCAGAGGAGAGATGCTATAATTGGACCTGTGGTGGAAGCATTGAAGCAGGGAGTGTGGCCTAGTAATCAAGAGTTGGACCCTGATGTGCGGTTGATTAAGAGGGAAGCTAGCAGACTGGTGATGCAAAATGGACTTCTGTTCCGGGTAAGCAAGAAAGCAGGAGAGGAGACACTTCAGCTATTATTGCCCGCCGAATTCAGAGGACAGGTTTTGCACTCTCTACATGATGCTATGGGCCACTTGGGTGTGGAAAGAGTCACTGAGCTATTGAGAGCAAGGTTCTACTGGCCGAAGATGGTTCGGGATGTAGAGGAATATGTAAAGAATTGTGGATTGTGTGTGACCTGTAAAACACCTAGCAAGCGGGCTGCCCCCTTACACCACATTGTTAGCAGTGGTCCTATGGACTTAGTATGCATTGACTTCTTGTCAATGGAGCCAGATTCCAGAGGCATAAGCAATGTACTTATCGTGACTGATCACTTCACCCGATACGCTCAAGCCTTCCCGTCTAGGAATCAGAAAGCCTTGACAGTAGCGAGGATCCTGGTGGAGAAGTATTTTGTTCATTATGGATTGCCTGCAAGAATTCATTCTGACCAGGGAAGGGACTTTGAGTCAAGATTGATAAAAGAGCTTCTTACAACCCTGGGTGTCAGGAAGTCTAGAACGACTCCGTATCATCCCCAGGGGGATCCCCAGCTGGAATGCTTCAACTGTACGCTGCTCTCAATGCTGTCTACATTAGGCCAGGAAAAGAAGAGAACATGGAGTCAGCATGTGGCTTCATTGGTGCATGCGTACAACAGCACACAAAGCGATGCTACTGGGTTCTCTCCATATTACTTGATGTTCGGCAGAGAGGCACGACTCCCAGTAGATCTGTGCTTTGGAGCATCTAGTGATGGGAGTGAAGAGAGAAACCACTACCAGTATGTAAGGAATTTGAAGCGTGATCTGCAAAGGGCTTACCAAATGGCGAGTCAAGCTGCTGAGAAGACTTACCTGAGCAACAAGAGAGCCTACGACCAGAAGGTCAATTTTCAGAACATCCAAGAGGGAGACCGTGTTCTATTGAGAAATTTAGGACTCAAAGGGAAACACAAGCTTGAGAGCAAATGGAGCTCCCTACCTCATGTGGTGGTGAGAAAGTTGCCAAACTTACCTGTCTACCAAGTAAGACCTGAAGGGGGGCAAGGCAGCATAAGGACCATCCATCGTGACCACCTCTTACCTATTGGGCAGTCTGTGAGGATGCTAGGTGGGGAGGGAGGCGATGAAGGCCCTGTGCGACCCAGAACCCGTTCAGCCCGAACCAGGAACAGACAACCGACACAAAGAGAAGAGGTTTCAGAGATGACAGATTCCTCGCTAGATTTGGAGTATGAGCTACCTCACAGACCTTACCAGGAATACCTGGAACACCTGTTGGCTGAAAGGAACAAAGAAACAGATATCTCTGAAAAAGAATCTGTGCACTCAGAGCATGACTATGTCGGAGACTCAAGACCTGAGTCCCCTGGTGCGGAGTCCGAATCTGAGCATGCAGATGAAGAAAGCTTGGCTGAAACCAATACTGACCCGTCAGGCTCTGAGATGGAACAAAATGCTTGCCGAACCCCTGTTAGCAGCCCAAAAGCCAGACTGAGCTCTAAATCAGAAACAGAAATGGTACTCAGGACAAGAGGGAAAAGACAAGTAAGACCAGTGCTTAGACTTACTTATGACGAGCCTGGTAAGGCTAGTGAACAACCACTAACTATTGTTCATAGAGGCATTATCATCAAATTAGAATAAAAATAGTTCATTCAGAACTCATGGATAGAGAATTAAAGTTCAGGTATTGAAGATATTTAAAGCTGTTTAGTGTTCAGTGTCTAATGAGGACATTTAGACATTTAGAAAGGGGAGGATGTAGCCCTGTGGGATTTTGGGGTCATTGATTTTTTTATTATTATTTTATTTTGTTTACTTGATGCATGTTTAAAGTGTAAATATCAATGTGTTAATGCTGTGAAAATAAGGTTTGAATGTAAAAATAATTAAGTTTGTTAAAAATTCTTACCTGCTATGTTGGCCAATGGGAGAGCAGGGTCGGGGGTTGAGAGGAACAGGAAGTGAAGAGATCTGCAAGGAGGGGAGAGATGGAAAAAAGAAGCAGAAAAGTGATGCAGCAATATGAGTAAACAAAAGAAAAGTTGGTAAAACACTCCAGTTGAGTGTTAAAGTGCTAAGTATTAGTTTAACAAACAGACAGTGAGTCATCATGAACAGAGCAGGTTTACAAGCGGAGTTTCTTTGAAAAAAAGGTTACCGCGAGTGTTTTATAGACTGAATGGAGCTCGTGGAATTTAAGGTGGACTGGAAAGCAAGTAGCCTGTTTGGCTCTAACTCAAGGACTAGACCAGCTAATCCTAATCAGAGGGAGGACATACTTCGACTGGGACACCGACGTCCAATTCCCCTCGTCAGCACTGCGAGGCTACCGAGAGCAGACGACAAGTCATCTACAGTCGTGAGTTTGGTTCATGGGCCACAGCATGAAGTGGCCATTTTGTTATAGGCCTCCCCATTCCCAAGCCACGTTACAGGCCTGCATCGCTACTTTGACTTACATTTAGGTTTGGCCTGGGGTACCCTTTTTGTTTTAATCTGGAATATATTTAGTTTAAGGTAAACTGCTGGCTTTAGCAGAAGGTTTAGGGGGATTTGTTATGTTGATGCTGTTACCAAATGTGGTTGAGTGTAACTACACCTGAGTGAACTGAACGGTATTGAACAGAATTGATGTGAATTTATTTAATAACTTTTTGATTTAAAATATATTTTATTTCCTTACCTGTATAAATGTACATATATCTACAATCTACTTTAAGTAAATAGTTTAAATTCATGTTGGGTGAATGCGTATTCTATTTAGTTTATTCATACATGGGGTTTACTGTTTATAAATATTAAAGGGCAAGTAGAGCAGGGTCATTTAAAAACTCATTCTAGGTAATAATTCAAGTACGGAGGTGAAGATACATAGACACATATAACAGGCTTAAAAGACATGGTTCCACTTTTACAGTGATAGTTATTCCCACACTGCTATTATACTAGTTAAATTACTGTGGTTAGTATCTTTGAGTAAGTTAACAGTTCCATTCAACCAAATTACTCCACTTAGTGCATTATTTAACTATAGAGAGAGGGATCTCTCAACACAGGGATTTGGGGAGTGCACTCACTAAAATAGCAGGACAGCTAGGGGGCGCTACACTCGGATATTGGTGCTGGTAATAAGTGCTCTTGTGTGGATTGATATCTAGCTTTGTTATCAAGCTTGCCACCTAAGTTTGCATCACTTTGTGTCAGTGGTATCCAAGTTTTTTAAGGTTATTTTAGATGACTAGCTGTTCACTGTTCCTTAGCATCCCTCAGCATTAGATATGATGGTGTTAGTATGGTTCTGGTTATGTTAGCTTAGCATGCTACTCTTCCAAGTTGTGTACAATACTTGTGCAAACTTTGACTTGCAGCACGAAAAAATGCCTGAGTGTGCATGCTTTCTTCAAGACATAAATAATGATCTGTTTTATGGCTAACAGGAAAAGAATGGCAAAACAACATCAGCATGTACATCCCTGCCAAGGTTATTTATAAAAGATTGCTACATAGGCTGTAACCTTATCTGTATTATCTATGATCTATCTATGATCTGTCTCTCTGGGATTTGTAGTTTTTCCAGATGACAAAAGTCATCAAACCTCAGTCCCATCTCATGCTAGCATGCAAATAAATAAATTCATCTTATGCAAAAACATTTGGTCAGTCTTTGTCAATCTCATGACAAATAAACCTTAAAAATTGCAACTTTGCAAACCTATCTCAGCTAGCTTGTAACAAATTACACTGCCCAATGTATATTATGTGCAATATGTGTGTGGTAGTGGGGGCATGGCCAAGCATCAGTTTGTGAATGGAGGGCAGAGTCAGGGAAGGTGAGTAGCCAAATCACTACACCTTTTGTCAATCAATGTGTGTTTGTGTGTCTTGCAGTGACGGCACACCATGAAAGGAGTAAGAGAGCAGAGGACGAGAGATTGGGACCAGAGCACGATGGTGTGTGTGTGTGTGTGTGTGTGTGTGTGTGTGTGTGTGTGTGTGTGT
>JANZLE010000011.1:5919626-5930070 GCA_026413485.1 Osteogeneiosus militaris
GGAAATCAGGATAACTCTAACCCTCTGGTGCCTAGGAAGAGAATTATTACTCAGCCAGCATACTAGAACATAATAACTGCAACTAGAACCCCACAACTGAGTTGCCTTATTTCTGCTATCTGAACTCAAACCTGTAACATTCACTCAAGGCTTCCCCAGAATAACAATAATGGTAAAAGAGTAGCCATTCTGCCTATACTTAAGAACTGGCAGGATATCTTTCACATCACATAAGCAACAGTATACACTACAACCATATTTAACAGCTGAGTGCAGTTCCATATAGCCAACTAGTTGCAAATAGTGAGTTTTTTTTTCTTTAAAAAAAAAATCATTTAACAGTATATAGGCTATACTCATCTTAATGCTCTGCCCATTCCCCATAATGGTTGGGACGCCTTCTGTTCCTCCTGGGCCGATCAATCATGGCTGCAGGGTGAGACACTTCTTGGCGTTGATGCCCCTTCTCATCCCCGCCATCTTAAGGGGCGTTGGCCTCTTGGAACAGCAGTTCTGGCTGGGGATAACCTGTTGTGACAGGACAGGAGGAGTGGTTGATGGATAATCCTGGGTGTTTGAATCCACTCGGTTCCTCTGGGTGAGTGCTGGGGAAAAGTTTGGATAGTCCCAGGTCTCCATCTCCTGTCGGTAAGTCCACATCAGGAGTATTCACTTACGCAGGTTTCCAGTCAGTGGCCTGTTCGAAGACCCAGCCATTATCGAGCGCTGTACGTGAGTAGTATGGTTTCAACTTGTCATGATGCACTACCTTTACTTTGGTCCTAGGCCCTTTCTGGATACGATAAATCAGATCGTCCAGCTGGCTTAAAACAAATTACGGCCATTCATATGCTGGCAAGAATTTCCTCACTTTGTTTTGACACGCTTTGTCCCTTTTATCAGGTACCAGACAGCATCCTCGGTGTTGTACTTAGTATAACAGATTCTCTTGTCATAGTATCTCTTGGCTTTTTCAGTAGATTGCTTGAGGTTGTCCCTGGCTATTTGGTGAACCAACTCTAGTCTTTGGCAGAGGTCTTTTACATGTTGTGATGGACTTTTAGCATTTTCAGGATCTGGTAGTAGCCCAGCAACCAGGTCAATTGGCTTGTTCAACTCTCTTCCGAACATCATCATGTTGGGGCTAAACCCGGTTGAGCTATGTTTTGTGGCCCTGTACGCTAGGACAGCATAAGGAATCATTAAGTCCCAATCCCAATGGCAGCTTTCTGCAGTCGTCGCCAAGATATTTTGTAGAGTTGCATTAACACACTCTACTTGAACATCAGATTGAGGTCTGAATTGTGTTGTGTGGGTTTTATGTATCCCTAGGGTCTCACACATCTGGTGGAAAATGTCAGACTCAAAATTTGAGCCCTGGTCACTGTGGAGATCATATGGTACCCCGTATCAACACACCCACTCTGAAGTAAAAGCTGCTGAAACAGTCTCGCCTCATTCATCGGGCAAAGGATATTCTTCCACCCATTTACTGAAATAGTCCTGGACTACCAGTATGTATTGATTATGCTGATCAGTCTCATTCAAAGGTCCCATAATGTCTAAGGCAACCTGCTCCATGGGGGCCCCTATCTTAACTGTGCCCATGGGACCCTGAGGTGTTTTTGGCAGTCTGGCCTTTGCAGCACAGCTCGTGCAGGTTCGGCACCAGAGAACAACGTCTTCTCTCATTTGATCCCAATAATAACGGGTCTGTAGTCAAGCCAGAGTGCGTTCCACACCAAAATGTCCTCCCAGAGGCGCATCATGCATTTGTTTTAGTACATCTGATTGCAAGCTGTGAGGTAGGACAATCTGGGGGTAGAACGAAATATTGTTAGTGTTGTAGAATTTCCTCACTAGGACACCGTCTTTAAGGTATAATCAGTTCCACTGACTCCAGTAGGCTTTGGTAGTCGGACTACAAGGTGCAACATCTGAACATGGCAGTCGCCCTTCTCCAAACTCCAACCATCCCAAAAGAGGAGCAATATGTAAGTCTGACGCCTGAGCCTCTCATAACTGATCAGTGGTCCACACAGAGAACAACTGGCAAGGGTTGGTATCAACAAGACATACTCTGTCCACTTGGCACTCCCTCATTTCTTCCTTGGGCGGCTCCACTACCCCCACTAGACTTGGCCTCACTGGCGGAGATTCCCTCCCCAGGTTGCACTGCACTTCCTGGTGCCAGACCAGCACATGCTCCTTGGAATCTTCCGGCAGCCTGCAAGGGCAAGCAGCACGGCATGGCCGTCAAGAAAGGCTATCAACATTTGAGTGTAGACGACCAGCACGGTGGACAATGCTGAAATTGTACTCACCGAGTTTCTCTAACCACCTTGCTAGCTGCCCTTCAGGTTCTTTCATCCTGGTTATCCAGCGGAGACTGTTATGGTCTGTGCGGACAGTGAACATGCAGCCCAACAGGTACTGTCGGAAGTGGGTGACGAATTTCACCACAGCCAGTAGCTCCCGCCTAGTAGTACAATAGTTTTGCTCAGCCATCGACAGTCTCTGGCTTCCATAGGCCAACATGCTCCTCTCCATTTTGGATCTGGGCAAGGACTGCCCCAATTCTGACATCACTTGCATCAGTATCCAAGATGAGCTCACCGTGGTCAAAGGGGTAGCCTAGTACTGGTGCAGAGGTAAGGAGCTGTTTCAGTTCCTTGAATGTTTGGTCACACTCCTCTGTCCAAAGGAAATGAGCATACTTCTTTGTGAGAGCATGTAGTGGTTGGGCTATGGTTGCAAACCCCTTTACAAAACATCTGTAATAAGATGCTAAGCCTACAAAATGACAAACCTCAGACACGGTGGTTGGGGTCGGCCACTGCTGTACTTTGGCAATCTTTTGTGAATCTGTTGCCACACCAGCTTCAGAAATGAGATGCCCCAAGTAGGCGACCTCACGTTTAAACAGGTGGCATTTGGACAGTTTGAGCTTGAGGTTTGCTTCACAAAGTCGTTCAAAGACTTGTTGGAGACGATTGAGCATCTTGGAAACATCTCTACCCAGGACAATGATGTCGTCCAGGTATACTAGGCAAGTTTCCCACTGCAGGCCCGCCAGCACGTGATCCATCAAGCGCTGGAACGTGGTTGGCGCATTGCATAGCCCAAAAGGCATGACGTTCCACTCGAACAGCTCCTTCCTGGTACAGAAAGCAGCCGCTCTTCGTGCCCTAGGGGTGAGTTCCACCTGCCAGTATCCTGAAGCCAAATCAAGGATGCTGAACCACCTCACACTGGAAAGAGTGTCCAGGGTGTCCTGTATACAGGGCAGAGGATATGCGTCTTTGATTGTGTTGTCATTTAAAGCCCGATAATCCACACAAAGTCTGTAAGACCCATCCTTTTTGCAAACCATCACAATAGGGGAGGCCCAACTGCTGTGGCTAGGGTGGGCGAGACCAGCATCAAGGCCTTGTTTGATCTGTCAATCCGCTTCTGTCTGTTTCTCAGCTGCCATGCACCTGGGGTGCTGCTTAATTGGGGCACCAGGTCGGGTCTCAATATCGTGTTTAACTAGACTGGTGCAGTCTAAGTCAGTAGGGCCTGTGGAGAAAATATCTGCATAGCATTGCAACATGCTCTCCAATTTGTGCCTCTCCTCGGCATTCAATTCCACTGAGCTCTGAGCATACAACTCCTGCAGGTGATCAGGCATTGTCGGAGTTCCAACTGCCAACTGCTGGAGGACAAGTGGTGCCAGTGGCAGCAGAGGAGACCACATCAGCTGGGTGAAGGAGCCCCACTACTGCCCCCACTCTGACAGTGACTGATACATTGCCAGGGTTGAACATGCAGATGGGAATACGCTGGTTGGGCCCAGCTTCTGTGAGGGCACGGGCAACCAACACCTGATGCTTCTCCATAAACCCTTTAGTGGGGCTTAGTAGAATCCCACCCTTTACAGGTCCACAGAGGTGGGCACAGCCTGGAACAATAAATTCTTGACCTGGTTTCAAGATGGTAGTGCGAGCGATACAGGCAACATGTGTCCTTGGCTGTCTATTTGGGTTGAAGTATGGTATCTGTTCACCGGACAGCACAATTTTCTTTTGTCCAAAATCTAGGCGTGCACCAGCCTGTTCTAAGAATGGGTAACCAAGTATAGCGGCAGAATTGGCTATGTCAGCAATAATAAAATTGACACTGCTTGTACAGGTAAATGGGATTCTCCTTGCACTGGTATTTTCTCTAGCCCAATGCCCTTGTAGGAACTGCACACCTGATGGCTGTAATTGTGGCCTGATATCGGGGTTCAGTGCAGAGTAGTGCGCTGCAGGCAGGACATTCCTTTGTGCCCCTGTGTCCAAAATTGCACAGATTTCGTTGTTGTGTATCCACACATGGATGCTCATTTCTTCTCCTTGAGCTTTAACATGCAACACATCTGGGGAGTTCTCTTTCTGTGTTTCAGCAGGTTCCAACCTGGTGGATGCCAACATGGTGGGTGCTGTGTTAAACAGGCCTTTTGGGGTGGGGCAGTTCCGCTTCATGTGTCCCAGACCAGAGCAATTATGACTGCGCACTTCAGCCTAATTGATGTTCGCCCGCTTATTTGATTTAACCAGACTGCTAAGAACATTCTGCGGCCGGGGGCCTGGTTCTTGTGCAGCCTCCACCAGCGTATTGTTCACAGATTCCCCTTCATCGCAAGCTCGTATGGCAGCAGTTGCAGGCCTTTGTATTACATTATTGTGCCCCCCAGAGGTCATCAGTCGAGTAATGTTTTCAGCTGCTTTCTTAGTTGTCTCATAATGATGAGCAATGTTGTACGCCTGGGCTAAGGTGCTAGGTTGCTTTTCAAGGAGCTTTTGGACCATGCCCACATCACCTACAGCATTAGTGAACACCTCTACTGCAAGAACATCTTGTTCAGCCTCTGTCCTATTTGCATAAACAATTGAGATTTTGCCATAGATGTCATCCCTTAGGCTATGCAAAGCCTCACCTTGTCTACGCACCCACTGTCTCAATTCGATTCCAACAGCAGCTGCATGTTGTGAGGTGGGGCCATATGCCTTTTCAAGCTCCTCCACGATACGATGGTAACCCCATTCTGTTGACCTTGGGTTTCGGTTTACAATGCTACCTGCAGCTCCCACTAAGGCGAACTTTAATTGGATAGCCATTGTTTGTTCAGACCAGTGGTTGGCTAATGCACAGCTTTTAAATCGGTGGATGAATTCTTTCCATGGTGTAGTGCCATCGTACTGACCCGGCCTTAAAGTTGGAATGCGCTCATGGTGATTAGATTCATCCTCACTCTCGGAGGACAGAGCATACCACACGGACTGAGGATGCCTTCTACGTGCACCTGATCTATTGCGCCTTGATGCCACATGTTCAGATTGCTGTTCTCTTATGGCCTCGTGCTGCTGACATGAGGGCCTTTCCAACAGAGTACATGCTTGGAGTGCACAAACACAATGTTTCGTAGCCAGTTCTGGGATGGTGAGCTGTGGAGATCCGACACATGATGCAATAAATGGGTTGGTTCTGGCTGGTGTACTTTTAATACATGTACTATGACGGTCAGGCATGAAGGGATTAACATGAGCTGTTCTGGGGATATCGCTGGCTGTGCAAATACACACTGGAACATCATTGACCTTTCCTCTATGCAACACATGTGAAACTTCAATCTCTCTTTTCTCCACCATTTCATTCACAATATCCACTAAAAAAGGGTTTGTGCTGGATAATTTCATTGGTAATGCATTGAATGTTACGCTGTCATTGTCACTTGAACTAGCCTGACAGTTTGCTGAAGACGCACACTGGTTGGTCCAGTTAGCACAACTGCGGTGGCTCGCGCCAATTTGCCTAGACACTTGTGGCACCAAAGGTGAAGACAGGCTCATTTCAAGGGGGGCTAGACACATTGAATCATTCTGATATATTGTTTGATTTTCTGGTTCTTTTTCAGAGTCACTTATAACGTCGGCGTTCCCCTCACGGGTGGTTGCCATTAATGCAGTACTTGAAAGACCGTCTTGCATGCTTTATGTGCCGGTATTACTGTAAACTCCACTTCGGCTCACGTCTCACTCACCGCACATTAGTAGGCTCCCGGACAAGCCCCCAGCGTTATCTTTTCCCTCTGTGGAACCGCGATTGCTGGATGGCTCGTTATCTCCACATAGATCTTTAAACCTGTCAGCAACTCGCGGGATAACTGTGGTATTAACTCCTACTTAGTGGTGACAAGACAGGGAAGGCTTTATTTAACAGTATGCTGATTGAATATTGTTCTCCATCTTTTACAAGCAAAAAAAAGGAAACTTAACATGGCATTTTCACTTTCACTTCCGCTAAAAACAACATATCACGCTCGCTTCCGTTTACATCAGTGCAACCCCAAAACCGTTCCCCCAGCCCACTACCTAGATTGCATACCTGTCCCCCCTTACTCTAATAACACACAGACTACACAGAGCAGCTAGTTTGTGGTATTAATCATGAGAAGGCTGCTGATCCTCACTGCAGTTTATGAGTTAACTTGCTGGCTATCAATGCACTTATCTACCTCAAGCCTTTTCATTACCTCACCCACAATGGAGTACGCAGAGTGAGGTGTTGTAATCTGTGTGGTTTGTTCATCTGGTTTTTTGTGTGTCTGTCTGTTAACCCACCATCAACATGAAGGCTGATCGTTTCAGATCCTGATGTCACGTTGATTTTCCAAGTGCAAGTGTAATTCCCAGAATCCCTCACGGTTAGAGCAGGAAAGTGAAGAACAGGTCCTGATGTATTTAACGGCTCGTTGTTCTTAGACCACATGAACTGTGAGGAACTGTCTGTGCAGTTCACATCACACGTCAGATTTAACGAGTCTCCTTGTTTAAGGGTCCCGTTTCCACTGAGCCTGATTAGTGACACCTTTAAATCTTTTCCAGAGAGCAGGAAAGACTCCACGTCAGTGAATCAGGATTTCTCTCACTGATAAAAATGTTTTACTGAATAATAAACATCAGCTACATGAGATTTCTTGATAAAAATTAAAGCTGGAGTTAAATTTACTTTCACTGTTCAAAAGAGAAAGATTTCCACAAAATGATTTAATGTATTCCTATAGGTGAGGAAAGTCAATTATACAGATCATGAATCATCTGGATTTTTATTTTAATCATTAAAATTTACCTGCAACTTGTAGAGTCGCTCCAGGATCACCTGTCCATTTGTCCTCAGGATTATCAGTTATAAATCTGAATCTGTACTCTCCAGAATAACTGAACTGTAGATTGTGGATTAATAAAGTGCAGTTTGATTTGTCGTCTCCAGCGTACTCAAAGTCTGAGTTGGTGTTTGATGAGCTGTCATAAACATACGGAGGGTGTAAACACCAATCTTTGTTTGAGTTCATTGAGCACCAAAGCTTTCGTGTCACCTGAATATTGGGATTTGATGTTGGATAATAATAACTGCAGGGAATGGAGACACTGAATCCTCGCACAGCACAGATCGGATTATCAGGATATTTCACAGACCAACCACCGTCCTGAGTGAGAACACCTGTGTAGAGGAATAAATGGGTTATAGAGGAGACTGATGAAGTTATACTGATATATTGTTTTGTATGTTGTGTGTTTTGAAGTTCATATGCGTTTGTCTTATACAGTCATAGAAAAAAGAAAGTCCACCTCCTCCAAGTCTAGTTTTTTTTATTTATTTATCGGGGTCAAAGTAACAGTCGTCTGGTCTTCAACAATATCTATGAATAAGCAAATAACCTCAGGTGATAACAAAAATACACAAGGTAAGATTCAGGATCAGATGAATGTTAGAATGATAAAAAGCACACTTTAACTCATTTCTAATCGGGGCGGTCCTGGGGGCATCTATCTGGGGCTCAGGTTTTTTCTGTCTTTCAGTTGATTAAAGGCCAGAGGTTGGATGTACAGCAGGAGTCTCGTGTGCGCTTGTGTTCTTTGTGCTATCTGGTTTTGGTCTATAATCAGAAGGTTACTTCCTCGTGTCTCTCACGGAGGTTTTTCTTGCCACCATCACCTCATACTGAGCTCACCATCACCTTTATCCTTGGGGATAAATTTATAAAACAGACTGATATCTGGAATTTATATTTTTCTGGAAAGCTGCTTTGTGACAATATATATTGTTAAAAGCACTATAAAAATAAACTTGACAACTACATCAGTGCCAGGGGACAAATATGCTTCCAGCCTGCCACATCAAGGTCTCTGGTAATGAAAAAAGGGGAGTTGGTCAACAAGCTGTGCTTCTCTATGGGTGGAACTTCAATTCCCACCTCTAAGAAACCAGTTAAGAACTTGGGAAAGATTTACAACTGCTCCATGACAGATACTGAATCTATCCAACACTCCAGACAGAAGGTGAAGTCTACCAAGGAAGTTCAAAGCATAGAATCTTGCTACTATAAGGGCCTACTTTTTATATTCAAGAGGTTTGAGAAAAAGATAAGCCACTATCTCTAGAGTTTGATACAGCACCCTTGTAGCTTTAGCAACATTGGTTGGTATGGGCATAACAACAAACTGTCACTCCTGTCAAACAGGTTCATGACTACCATTGCAAAAAGATGCTGCAGTACAGGAAATCCAATGACCTGAAGAATTCACTGTGACATTGGAGTGAAGACCAACAGAAAGTGGAGAGCAATGGGCACAGTTGAGCTGGCAGACTCATGGATGAAGCACAAAGTGCAGGTTTGATCAGTTGCATCTGCCTGAGTACCATTTCAGTTCCTCATTACAATAAAGCAAAATACAAGAGGAGCAAGCTCATCCAGGAGGAGGTGCAAGCAGGGCTGCAGGAAAACTAAGCTGCAGGATAGTAGGGATGAGATGGAAGCATGTGTTTGATAAGATCACCTGCTCTGAGCTCTGGTCAGTTAATATGCTGGAACACATTCAGTTGCTACCTGAAGGCCCTGAGAGAGGGATGATATGACTGGCATCACAACCAGGTGGTAGCTGAAACCATCTCAAACAGCATTAGCCATAGCAAACACCTCCATCCAGCAACACAGACCACTGTCTTCAGACCAAGGGGAAGAGCAAATCCTCAGTGAGAGTCAGCAGCTGGTAACAACAAAGGACTGGCAAGTGGAACTGGGCAAACAACTCAAGTTACAAGAAGATTTTGTGATGATCAGCCTTAGACCAGATAACATTCTAGTGTCCGGAAGATCTAGGTGGTCATGCTAGAGCTGAGTGTCCCATGGGAAGAAACTATAGAGTAGGCCAAGAAGCAGAAGAGCGAAAATGATCTTGACTTTGGTCTAGGATGCCACAGGCAGAGTTCATGTGCTCAGTGCATGACTGTTGATGTGGGTTATAGAGCAGATGTATTCAAATGCCCCCCCCCCAGGTCCACTTCCCAATTTTTTGAAGAACTTGCTCCTGTACCAGTTGGAAGAGGGCAAAACATACACCAGCATTTTAATCACTGTCCATTTATTACCCATTTCCATTTACCTGGACAAAAAGTGAGAGCACTGAATCAATACCTCTTTCGAGCACCACAAAAACAGAACAAAATTGCTCACTTGAGATTGGGGAAAGGTTGAGGTTCCAGAGAGTATCAATTAATGCTGAAAAATTCTAAACACTTGTGCAAACATTATGTGGTTCATTTGCCATTTTTATTATGAAAAAAAGACTGTGGCAAACTGTGGACTGCAACACTACTTGAACATAAGTCTGATTCTGATCAGCCTGGCTAGGTTACCTTGGAGAGGGTGTCTGATGAAAGACTGAAAATATTTGAAAGACCTGAAACACCTAATGAGCCCAGGTTCCATCACTGACAATGTGTCCAAGTGCATCAGAAAACGTACAGTGGCATCCAAAAATCCAAGTGCAAAGTTAACATGGTCAATATCACACATTTGCTTACATTTAAATAATAATCTAAAAATAGTGCTGAATCTTACATTTTTAAGATATTGCATTCGATATGATTTACTTCCTGTTTTCCCGAGTTGTTTGTTTGCAAAGAGTCTTTCTTCTGTGACTGCTGGCGTTAATCACAAATCTTTTTAGCTTCTCTACAAATAATTTTCCAGTATCCTTCATTTTTTATTGTACTTTCACTTTTTCCACATTTAAACTTTTTCAGAAGAACGCCAAGACTGGAAGTAGTTTTTTTTCCTCCTGTGCAATGACTGCAAGTGGAAGCCATCCACAACAGATCTGCTTTAATATCAACAGGTACATGAATCCTTTCATCATGGTACACCTTCAGCTTGTTCAGTGTGCTGAGTGCAAGATGTTTAGTCATTCTTCTTCTGTCACTAGTGATAGCTTCATTTGTGATAAGTGCAGATTAGTTAGTTCTCTGACAGAGAAGACTGCAGCTTTAGAGGTTCACATCCAGACTCTAGAGAGGGTTAGTGAGAACAGTACAGTTTCTGCAGGGGAAAGTCTGGATGCCCCAGGTGAAGTTATCA
>JANZLE010000012.1:1691707-1702935 GCA_026413485.1 Osteogeneiosus militaris
TCTTGTTATTTGCCATTTTCATTTCATTCTAACAGTCATGTTTTAACAGTATTTATGGATCACATAATTCACTGTCACAATAGTCATGCAACTCTCGACCAATAAATACTCTTAAGACATGACTGAGAATAAAGTGAAAATGGCAAATAACATGAGGAAAATAATCCTGTTTCAACAACGGTCCTAAACAGAAAGGAAGTACTGTACAGCCTTTGTGTTGGTGTGATAGATAGATATGGAAGAGATAGATACACTATATAGGAGAAAAACTGAAATAATCTTCATTGAAATTACTGTAGTAAAAGCCGTTAAAAAAATCAAATCAGAAACTGGACTGGAAAAGAAAAAAAAAAAAAAGAACAGTGAAGGGGAGCACTATAAAAGATATGTTAGGACTAGGTGAAGTTGATAAAACAAGAGGTGGTAAGGGGGGGGGGGGGACTTTTCTTGGGGCAAATTTGATCATCTAGGATGGTTAAATACACACAATGGAGAGTGGCAAGACAGCAGCCAGATGGCTTCACTCATCTCTACAGCAGGGAATAGGCTACGAGCTCTCCAGATTTTATATAGAGCTCGGTGGTTGACTTTTGTAGCTAACGCCAACCATGAGGTAGGTAAGACCAAAAATGACTAAAAGATGGTTACATGGGTCCGAGTTTCTCAATTTTCTGGGGATAATCCGATCAAAGTGCCCTACCCATCTACCCTCATGAAATGGATAGATGACAAAGTTGTGGCCCGACGTCAGCTACATTGCACAAACAAACCCAAACACCTGGCTCGGGTAATGATGAGAGTCAAATGGCGTGATAGAAACGGTCAGCTGTTGCTGCACTGCAGGGTTCGGAAAATCCTGCAGTCACGCAGAAGCCCACCTTCCAGATGATGGCTATGTCAGAGTAGAGCGTTTATTTTGTTAACATGGGGCAGCTATGGCCTGAGGTTTGGCTGAAGTGCCCTTGAGCAAGGCACCTAACCCCCCAACTGCTCCTCAAGCACTGTAGCATCGCTGCCCACTACTCTGGGTAGGTGTATGTGCTCATTGCTCACTTGTGTATGTGCATGCATGTGTTCAATGCTTTAGATGGGTTAAATGCAGGAGGACAAATTTCACTGTGCTTCAGTGTGCATGTGACAAATAAAGGCTTCTTCTAATAATGTAGTGTTTATATATTGCAAGTCACTTTGGACAAAAGCGTCTGCCAAATACCACAACTATAACCATACGCACCTAGATCTAGTCTAATAGAACTCTACCAGCCTACTGTACCATGATGTCTCTTGTAAAGGCTCAAAAAGCAAAAGCTAGGTTAGAGAAGCATAAGCGAACTATTTTAATGTGGATGGAAATGCTGTCAAACTTTGCCAACAATAAACATAGCATACTTAAATAATTCTGTGTCTATGTATTTGTCCAAGTTTCTTTAACTTCTTAACTACGCTGATCATTCCAGATATTGGATGGTATTTGTAGGTTATTTGTTTACACTAGTACTTCAGCACTGGTCACTCTTGGATTCTCTTGGCTAGTGAGGCTACATGCACTTGTTAGTCGCATGCGGCCTCACAAAACAGATTTCATTCATAAAATGTTTAAGCTTCCAGTTGTTGTTTGTGTACCCCAAAGACAGCACAATGAACCAGAAAAAAACAATTTAAAAAGATGTTATCCTCTGACTAAAACACGGTTGTCGTAGCTACGTCCGGCTCCCTCAGTCTCAGCTGCTTGGATAAACCGGAACTCAAAAGACGAGCATCCAGGAGAGGCAGATGTCATGGCAACCCCCATGGTCTCTTGCAGGAAAGCCGTGGACAGGCTGACAACACAAGCGCACGCGTGTGTTTGTTTGTTTTTTGGGGATGAAGTAGATCCCATAGACAGCCATACATATATAACTTTCCCCAATATATACTATGCAGAAATTTTAGACTTGGTCACCAAGGTGAATTGTTTGTTTAATAAGCATTTATTAGAATGATATGCCTGAACGTTCGAATCTCTTCATTAGTGGTGGTGGAGGCTTTATATACCGTCCCATCAGTTCTTTCGAGTAAGGCACATTCCGTGCGAGTGTGTGAGTTCGTGTGTGAAGCAGAACTTTTGTCAGCCAGCTAGTCAGCTAGCTAGTTTCGTCAGCTAGTTTGAATTCGCGCCTTGCCGCACGTCTCTTTTTTGCCACATCGTCTCCAACAGCGACTAGCTCGCTAATCCTTCCCTCGTGGACCAACGGAGCGTGGTTGTCGGCTGCTACAGAAATAGGTGAGTCCTGTGAATCGAACACTTCATTCTGAGAGGACGAGGACTAATTTGGGTGGAATTACAATACTAGAAAACTAACGTAGTAGAAAATGGTGAAATAACAGTGTTGTACAATACTAATGGTTTTAATTTGATCAAATTGTCTACTTTAATGAAATGCAATGATTTGGAAGTGTAAGTACTGTCGTTTCAACTGTGAGAAAAGAGCACACCTATTTAAACACTACAGACTGAAACATGGAAGCTATGCTAGAACAGAGCCAATTCCCTGTTTGCATGAAGAATGTCTTTGTACATTTAAGTCCTTTAATGCACTGAATGTGCACTTGTCCCGCATACACACCAAAACTTCTGTTCAGCAACCAGCCGTGCAATGTAGGTTTAGCTGTCAATCATGTGGCTTTATTGCATGTTGTTCAGAGAGTGACTTTTTCACTCACCTGCATTCGGCACATTTAAAAGTAAGTCACAAAATCAGGTGCCCTTTCAAAGACTGTAACTTTGAAAGTAGTGTTTACTCCACGTTCAAAGCTCACAAGAGTAAAATTCACAGGCTACAGAATTGGACAAAGTTTAAGTCAGAAATCATTGGTGACTATTTTGAAAGCCAGGAGGAGGATGTTGAACAAGAGCAAATGTCAGATGCAGATGCAGATGATGATGATGTTGAGGACAGTGAAGTGACCAGTGACGATGGTCTTGTTGACCTAGAAAAGCAGCTAGAACACAATGTAGCATCTCTTCTGCTAAAGATGCAAGCTGTTTTGCACATACCAGAGAGTGCTGTACAAGAAGTGATGCAACAGCTTTTCCAAATCAATAAATTGTCAAAGCCAATTCTCCAAAACAGAGTCAGGGCTGTATTGAAGAAACATTATGCTGACATTGATGAATCAGTTGTGAAAGAGGTTACCAATGCTGTGGCAGAAAGTAGCATGACGACACATTTTTCCCAAGATGGGCCTTTAGGTACTGCTAAAAAAAGAGCAGCCTATGTGCGCAGGGAGTTTCCAATGGTCAACCCGATACAGTATGTTGTGGAAAAGGGTAGGAAAGCGCTTGCATATGTTCCCATTATTCCTATGCTACAGAAGTTGCTGAACAATCCTGATGTTTTAGACAAGGCTATGTCAGGGAATATCCATGTCCCACAAGAATACAGGTCTTATGCAGATGGACAGTACTTGACTGAAAATTCACTTTTTGCAAAAGGTGAATTTACAATTGCGCTTAGCCTTTACATTGATGACTTTGAAATTGCAAATCCTCTGGGGACATCAAAGCTGAAACACAAAATGTGTGCAGTGTACTGGCAAATTGCCAACATACCTGCAAAATACAGGTCAACCATAAATTCTATTCAGCTTGCTCTGCTATGCAATACATCCACAGTCAAAGAATGTGGTTATGCAAAAGTTCTTCAACCTCTGATTTATGATCTAATGTTATTAGAGCAAAATGGTGTTTATGTGGAGCAGTTGGGTGGTAGTGTGAAAGGGACAGTCTTACATGTTGCAGCTGATAATCTTGGTGCTCACTCCCTTGCAGGATTCCTGGAAAGCTTCACTGTCGACAAGTTTTGCAGATTCTGCATGGCAAGCAGCGGTGACCTTCAACAGCAGGAGGTATGGTCAGATTTATTTCAAATCAGAGACAAAGTGTCCCATGATAGGCAAGTGCAGGAAGTGAGGGAGAATCCAGTGCTGAGTCAAATGTATGGGGTGAAAAGAGCTTGCCCATTAACAGAGAATCTTGAGCACTTTCATGTTGTCAGTGGGTACCCTCCTGACGTCATGCACGACGTCTTAGAAGGCATTGTTCCTCTTGAGTTGTCTCTGTGTCTGACAGACTTGATGGGCAAGAAGTATTTCACGCTAGATATGCTGAATCAGGCCATCAGGGACTTCAACTACAAATTTACTGACAAAACGGATCGACCTCAAGTGATTGGAAAAGGATTTTCCACTAAAGGTACCATTGGTGGAAATGCTCATGAGAACTGGTGTCTCATAAGGCTGCTGCCCTTTCTTATTGGTCACTGTGTGCCGGAGGGTGAAAACGCTTGGGAAATTCTCATGCTCCTTAAAGATATTGTTGAGCTAACTGTGGCAACGAGGCATACAGAAGAGACACTGATTTTCTTGGACTGTAAGATAACTGAGCACAGGCGTTTGTTGCAGTCTACTTTCCCACAATTTCGTTTAAGGCCAAAGCATCATTATGTTGAACACTACCCTCAGCTTGTTAGGAAATTTGGTCCACTGCCAGAGTTTTGGACAATGCGCTTTGAGGGGAAGCACAAGTTCTTTAAAAGAACAATTCGCAATGCTCAGAACTTCAAAAATGTGGCCATGTCACTTGCCACAAAACACCAGAAAGCAGTCAGTTACAATCTTGACTGTAGCTCATTTTTCAGACCATCAGTCGAGATGTCAAAGGTTAGGACAGTTTCAACATCAACTTTCCCACCATCAGTTCAGGCAGCAATTACTCAAGGCTCAGTGCTTGATGCATCATCTGTCTGTATAGATGGTATCAAGTATCATCCCGGCATGATGCTGTCTTCTGGCTCATGCTCAGGTCTCCCTGAATTTGTCCAGATAGAAAAGATTGTGGTAGACAATGCAGAAATTCTATTTGTTTGCCTGAAAATGACAGCATGGTACTCCGAGCATTTAAGATCTTATGAACTTCACTGTAATGATTCCACCTCTCTGCGTGTAGTCAAGATGTCAGAGTTAAATGATGTCTTCCCACTGTCATCTTACAGGGTACAAGGTCAGCTTATGGTGACACTGAGACGATATATTATTTGCTAAATATTTGTCGGCATTGTGGTGAAAAGAGTGCTACCCTCAAGTGTAAATAGTTTTTTTGTCATCAGGCCTTCCTCAGTGCAAGAAAGCCATCTGACAGAGGACTTCATATAAAATATTTTGTCTGCTATAATGATTTACATAAAATGTGACACATATGCATCTGATCTGTGCCATTTAATTTTATTCTCATAATATTCTCTATGGTTTTATTTTTCCCAATTTTCCCTTCTAACCTTCTTGTATTATTATTATTTTTTTAAATTATTTTATTTATTTTTTAAAGAATGTTTCTTATTGTGTTTTTGACACATGCCCAATGGTACCTGTCAACATAGTAATTGATCACATCAACCTAACCAAGAAGTTACTTGAGATGTTGGGCATATTCTATGTAAGGAAGTCCTATGTCGGAGTGGGTAGCAGTTATTTTACCTTTGTGTATGCAAAGCAATTAAAAACATTATTGCATTGGCTGCTCGTTTGCGAGCTCCATTCCTTACTGCTTTGGATTGGCACTTGAGAACTAACACACCCATAAGGACTAGATTTACTTTCATCTAAATACTTGTCTGTTTTTTTTTTCTCTAGATGGCTGAACCACAGAAATTAACCATGCGGGTTATTGTTTCCGAGGGAGATATAAGAAAGATGATGATGACCACAAAGCCAGATGCACTCGAAGACTTGATTCGATGGTTGAAAGATGCTCTTCAAGCAAACTACAATTTCACCTTACAATACCAAGATCCAGAATTTAACAATGAATTGTGTAACTTAACAGATGTCTCTGAGCTCCCAGAGAAACCAACCATCAAAATTATCCCAGTGATTGATCTTGTACCTGTCACAGAACAATCAGAATCGTGGAGTGACACAATCAGCCAGGCAGACACAGAGATTCTGCCCATTGTCTCTCCAAAGAGAAGTTCTCAGTGGCCAGAGGAGTTTGAAATTCCCAAATTTTCTGTGGATGTGGAATACAGACTTCGCCAAGGTAACTTGCTTAATTTGAAGGATGGATCCTATCTCAGAGTGACTAAAGAACTGAAACATGACATCCTCCAAACACTGGCTGAAACAATATATACATTTAAAGCATACCCGCAAAAAGAGGATTGCGCAGCTGTTGCCAAGTCCTTGGTGCAAACACATCCCTGCCTAAAAGAAAAAGGGTCCTCTGGCTGGGAAGGGTGGAAGAACAGCATCTACTTTAAAATGGGCAATTATAGAAACAAATTGCGAAACATGGGTCGACTTGATGTCAGTGTCAATGGTGGAAAGCGTGGAAGGCACACCACAGATGGAGATCATCCCAGCAAAGACCTCAAGAGGCCAAAAAAGGGTGAACTAAATTTCCTTCCTGATTATCCAGAAGGGATGGGAAGCCACAACCTGGAAGGGGCTCGCCAGGTGCTGGTCCAGGAGATGATGAAGGCAAAACCAGATGCATTGCTTGTGAAGAAGGAGATGGATGTGACCTTCGCTCTTCGCAGACAGGAGGTTGTCAACGATAAGCCTGCCATTAACCAGATGGTACAGAGATGGCCAGCTCTTTTCACCGAAAGTCAGGTTAGTATGAGTGTTTTGAATACTACTGTAAATATTTAATTGCATTCTTTAATTGTAATGTTGACTAGTAATTAAATGACTACATACCATTGGCATCTTGTGCCTACTTAATTTGTCAGATCTTTGAAAAATGTCTCAAAAAGATACTCAAAACATAAGATACTCAAAAGTACTTTTTCATCCCCCATGCAATATACATATCTGCATAAAATGACATTTTACAATACATTTGCATTATTTATTTTACTGTGATCATACCGATGAGAAAAATAACATGTAGGCATGGATATCTTATTTGTTTCAGGTGTTTTATGAGTTCAGCAGAGTGGTGGGGAAAAATCTCAGAGAAAACTTCTTTGGTTCGCTAGACTGCTATTCTGCAAGCCTCATTGAGCTCTTCAGGAAGAAGAAGGGCCTTACTGGTCAGCTTTTGGCTGCACTTTTACATCAAACAAAGGTGACTTAATTTGTCAAGTGTACATAATCTTTTTCCTGTGCATGTATATTGCTTTTCTCTTCTTCATGCCTATTCTGTCCTTTTATTGTTTTATCTCCCTGGTGATGTTGTCTGTAGTTTTTGTCATTCGTTTGTTATTCTGTTCATCCTTCTCATTAATCTCATGCCTCATTTTCTTATCTTTTGTCCAATCCTAAATGCAACCTTGTCCTTGGTTGAACCAGTTAATCGTGATTTTTGTTAAGAAATTGTTGGATTGGATTTCTAAAACTTGTTTCCTAAATGTGAGAATCCTCAAAGTATTTTTGTATTGTGTATCTACCATCTTCCAGAGCTCTGAGCCAACAGACATCCGATGCCTTTGTCTTCGGGGATTGCCTGTCATCTTGGGGGATGATCCTTCTGAGTTCTTCAAGGCTTCTTACGTAAGTAAAGTG
The DNA here is from genome assembly GCA_026413485.1 of Osteogeneiosus militaris. Taxonomy (NCBI): domain Eukaryota; kingdom Metazoa; phylum Chordata; class Actinopteri; order Siluriformes; family Ariidae; genus Osteogeneiosus; species Osteogeneiosus militaris. Next base: position 1,699,253 of record JANZLE010000012.1, read on the forward strand.
AAGTTAAGCTCGTTGGTGTAACAGTCAGAGTTCACCCACAACCCAAGTAATGGTCACTCCACCACACTGCATTTTCCTTTGGGAAGCACAGCCTTTTGCTTCACCCACTCAAGGTGTCCCTCACACAACTCCCACCACACTTTTGTTTTGGCCTGTATCGTCCTTCAAACTGAAACTAGAGATGTTCAAATCTGCTTTTAAATTCTGTATGGGATTCATAAGCTTGAAAAGTGGGTGTGACACCCAAACTTTGGAGGGTCTCATCTCCACAACCATTACCTTTTACCAAAAAGAAGGTAAAAAAAAAAAAACAACATAATCAAGTGAAATTGCTTTAATGTTATATGTTTTTCTTTGGCTGTACAGAAGAAAACTCCTGTATGAGTAGTGCTTCTTTTCATATTTTTATTTGTTTAAAGCGTAGGTTCGGAGTTGATTTCAATAAAGCACAATGCACTCTGAAGTCCATCCACATACCCAGTCTGAAGATTTGTTTACCTTGGTTGAACATTGACAGAGACAGCCAAGCTTCACGAATGACATCTTCACGAATGACATCTGACATCTTGGACAGCCAAGCTTCACGAATGAGGAAAGCAAGTAAAAGTCTCCTGTTTCTCCAGCGCATAGGTCAACTCCCTGACAGAAAGCAGTGTATCTAACTAAATGCAGTAATATTTTGTTGCTAAGTATTTACCACTCATTTTTGAGTAAAACATTTTGTAGAGTAGTATCAGCAAAAAAAAATATTACGCATTTGTTGTTGGATACATTGCTTTGTGTCAGGGAGTTGACCTGTGCGCTGGAGAAGTAGGGGACTTTTTCTTGTTTTCCTCTAACAGTAGCAGTGACGTTGGCGTACCGCCATGTTTGACAACTGATAGTAGCAACAGTCGGGCTAAAGTTGTGTTTAATAAACTCTTGGTGGACTCACAACTTTTCTAATCCAGCGGTTTGTGAGTACACAACATATTGACGCTACAATAGAAGTTTGGTAAGATTAGTTGCACGTTTAAAAGTGTAATTGGCGAGATGCATTACAACCGCCATTAGCGTCTGAATTAAGTCATTCGTGAAGCTTGGCTGTCTCTGTCTGTGTTCAACCAACTTGAACAAATCTTTGGATCAGGTATGTTGATGGACTTCAGAGTACATTGCGCTTTAGTGAAAACAACTCTGAACCAACGCTTTAAAGCATCTAAAAGCATTTTGTTGTGGACAGAATGTTATCTAACTGCCATGATTCTCTCCTTGTCATTTATTCTCTCTCCTGCTCAGGATGCAGCTGACACCACCATATACAGTGACACCGCAGTGGGAATCCTCTGCATGGATGACAACTCATCACTGAACCCATCCAGAGTGGGGATCATCCTGGAAGGGAACGTCGTCATGGATGGGCTTCCTAACCTGCCCCAGGCCTTCTGTGTCCTTTTTGGACTGATTTACGCGTTGCACTTGGACTACCCCAAGTGCATGAAGCATACATTTCATTTTGTGCAACAGGTGATGTTGAACCTGGGGAAGTGTCAACTTGCCCCCAAAATTCAGTCTCTAAAAAACAAACTAGCAGAGTAAGTAACACATGGTTTCAACCGTTTCAACTTCAATTTCCTGGGTTTTTTTTTCTACTTTCCTAGCTATGTGGTTACAAAGATGTTCTTGTTAAGGTGTTAAAAGGGCTAGGGAAGACCGTAATGTTGTATCTGGTTTTGAGTTCAACTTGGAATTCAGTGAATGTCACTTAGTGTAGGTTCTGACTTATTTTTACTAAAGCGTGATGCACTCTGAAGTCCATTCACATACCCGATCCAAAGATTTGTTTACCTTGGGCGAACATTGACAGAGATAGCCGAGTTTGGCGAATGCCTTGATACAGCCGCTATTGGCACCACAAATGCAGTAATATTTTGTTGCTATATTTACTTCAGAGTGCATCACGCTTAAGTAAACATAAGTCCAAACTTACACTTTAACAAGTGTGCAGAGTAAGTAACAAGCTTGCAGAGTAACACATGGTTTCAACTACTTGCAGTTGTTGAACTGTTGAACAGTTATTTAAATGTATTTTTTATTTTTTGTATTGACACTTTGCTTATTTCAATGTCATGTAAAAAAATAATAATCTGTAAGCATCAGTGGACTTGTTACTGAAAATAAATTGTAATTTTGATATTTTAGTTGTTTTTCTTCTACTTTTCTAGCTAATTGGTTACAAGGATGGAACTTAAACATAAAGATAACATGAAAGGGAAAACCATTGTTGTTCTAGTCAAGGTGTTAAAAAGGACTAGGGAGGACTGTAATGTAAGTGGTTTCGAGTCTTATCAACTTGGAATTAAGTGAATATGACTTAATATTTTATGTGTAATAACTATACAAAACAGTTAATTCTACAGAAGCTTTTTAGTTTCATCAACTGAACATTTGGTACATTTAACTTGAAATTTTACATACAACAACTGTATATAACAGTTAATCTTACACAATATGGTAAGTTTAATCAACTTGGAATTTATTACATTTCACTTAAAATTTTACATACAGTAACTATATATATACCAGTTGATCTCACAAAAGATTGTAAGTTTGAGGTACATTACTTAGTTTTTCTAAGGCAACCACTTTCCTCAGTTTTTCTAAGTAAATTCAACTTATTCGGGTTTACAGTGTAGAGATTGTTCGAGATACAACTTCCACTTGACTGTGGCCAGGTTTGTGTGGATTATTGATGTGATCCTCACAACTCTTTTCATACCTTTTTCTTTTATTACAGTGTGTTGTGTAAATGCTGAAAACAAGCAAGAATTTGCTGGAATTATTTGCTTTGACTTAATGAGCTTTTTTTTTTCTTATGGATGGCTATAATCCAGTTATTGAATGTGAGGGTGTGAGAAGCGATTTTCAAGAGGGTTGATGCAATAAACCCTTAAATGCATAAGTGGGGTCAAAACTGACCCCAGTGGTAGTTTTGTTGCAAAATCTTTGTCATTTTACATTTATATTGTCTAATCTTCCTTGTATTCCTCAAATAGGGTGTTTTTTACATGGTCTCATTTCGATTTGTATGTATTGTTTTTTTCTTTTAAGTTATTTTATATTTTGGATCGATACCCAACATTTCCAAACGTGGGGTCAAAACTGACCCCAAGCATTTTCTATGGAATTTCGGTTGTTATCCCCAGGAACTTTTTATTTTTTTCAACTCTGGCTGTCAGGTATATATTTGTTGCTGCACCACACATCTAATACTTCCACTCTCACCACCCTGAAGGACGTTTTTACTCAGCAACACACATGTAGTATTATCATCAGTTTTATTCATCATACAATATGCGCTGTCCTAAAATGTTAACTTGTTTTTAACAGCAATGAATCTTGTGTGATTGAGTTGTTATTGCATAGTTATATTGTTTTATACTGATTTTTATTACACTAGCTTACTGTCAAAGAGTTTAGTTGTAGGCAACTGGACTTCTATTTGAGCTTGACAACGTTTCGTCTGTGTCACAGACTTCTTCAGGTCTAAAATCCTAGTGTGAGGCTGGTACTTTTCCATTTCTCATGACAAGATCTTGTTTGCCATGAGTGAATTGGCCTGAGAGTCGTTGATGTTTTCACACTTCCCCCCAGGAGCCAGGTCTTTTGACTGTCCTGATGGCCCATCAAGTGACTCATCAAGT
>JANZLE010000013.1:1092149-1102352 GCA_026413485.1 Osteogeneiosus militaris
AAAGGCCCTCGCCGGCCACAGGGCTCGACCCCGGACCTTCTTGCTGTGAGGCGACAGCGCTAACCACTACACCACCGCGCCGCCCTGACATGCATACCTTTTTTTTAGATTTTTTTTTTTTTTAAAAGGCCTGGTCATGACCCAAGTGTGTGTGTGTGTGTGTGTGTCGGTAGCTGGGGCGCTGGTGCTGATCTGTGGGGTTCAGACAGCGACACACGCTTTGACAAGCCCAGGATGGATGATGGCATGTTGGAGGTAGTGGGAGTAACTGGGGTGGTACACATGGTAAGTCTCTCTCTCTCTCTCTCTCAGAACTATTGTGTGTTTCTGACCCTCTCCCCCGTGTCTGAAAAACCATTATGAACCCAACAAGCACAATAACTTTTGACACTGACAGAAATGGCGGAGCGCCTCATCCTCACAGTAGTGGAGTGAACTTTTATTTCCCCAGCTTTGGCTCACAAACTTGGCAAACACACATCAGAGTGTGATATATAATTTTCTTTTTCTCCCATAGTTATTAAATCGGGCAGACTGAACCGGAGTGACTGGGCTGAAAGAATGTAAAATGTGTGTTTTTCCTCTCTTTCAGGGTCAGGTCCAAAGCGGGCTACGCTCAGGGACCCGGCTCGCTCAGGGCAGCTACATCCGCATCACTGTGACAAAACCCATCCCGGTGCAGGTGGACGGTGAGCCGTGGATCCAGTCCCCTGGACAGATCATCATCTCCGCAGCAGGACCCAAGGTACCATCACTGTCAGATATGTTGAAACATGACACCTGAATTCGTGCTGATGATTTGATACTGAGACAGTCTCGTTAGGACCTGTGTAGAAATGGAGGCTCTTCTTTTTTAGGTGTGCATGCTGAGGAAATCAAAGTCCAAGCAGAAGAAGCAATCTGGGAGTCTGAAGGATGGGAGAGCTGAGAGCCCGGTGCCGGGAGATGGGGCAAACTGACAGAAAAGCCCACCAAACACACGTCACACGCATACGCGTGCAGTCTTTCAGAAGTCTGCACAATGCTGTGCATTCAGTAACAAGTCCGCGTCCACCTCCTTGGTGGGATAACGAAGAAATCTGATTCACTGGATTCGTGACAAAAGAAACATTGTGTTTCTGATTTGAAAATGAACCTTTCCATGTTTGAGGCTGCAGCGGAAACCAGTAGAAAGGAAATGAAGCTTTCTTCACACTTCATAGTCCCTCTTCTTTTCACGAAAACGGACGAGTTGATGAGGAGTTGCTTTTAACGGATGTTGTCGTTGCATCAAAGTAGTAAAAATGTGCACACGCTCGCACGCACACAGTTTTTGGGAGTGGAAGTGGTTTTGAGAAACTGAAATCGAGAGCATTGCTCTTTTGAAACCAAATCACAATCACATGGAGCTTTGACTTGGATCTTTTTTTTTTTTTTTAAGAGTTTCTCTATATTTAGCGCTTTCATATCGGTCGAGGGGTTTTTTTGTTTGTTTTTCCCCAGCTTGAAACTCTATTCATTCTATTACACTGCGGCTGAATGTTAGGGGCACCAATTTCTGTGCGTTTTGCTTTCTCACACTTCTTATCGAGATGGAAAAGATTGTCATGAATCACTGCATAAGGAGATGTGTAGCGATTATTGCCAGGTTGATTGGATTTACCATAAATAGTTGGTTAATTGGTTATTTATGATAAAATTAACATTCAACCCGACAAATAGATTCAACTCATGGAGCTAAATTAAGGAGTAGCATTTAGTTCTTCCATTTATCATTAAAATTGGAGTGAAATTTCCTTTTGGTATTGTGTTTAAGTAGTTAAATCTTAACTGACAAATGAAAGTTGCTGAGAAAATCTTTAAAAAAAAAAAAAAAAGTGCGAGAATAGCTGTGTAAAGTTAAAATGAAACAAGACATGCACTCAAAGACTGAAGGAACTGCATTACTGGTCTGTAGATGTTTCTAGCTAGTCTTTTTTTTATTCTCTGGCTTTGATTTAACAGGCATGTATTATTATTTTTTTAAATAAATAAATTCATAATCTTTTTTTTTTTTTAAATCTGGAAAACAAGGTTGATCATAATGGCCAAAAATGCGAAATCTATGATTATTATTTATTGTAGCAAGTAAAATCTACCTTGAAGCACTTGTGCCAAGCAAAATGGCCGCCACTAAGCAACATTTTTCGCATTAATGTCAGTGCCATGAATTTTTATGTGCCATAGTAAAACCTTTTAGCTTTCTTCACCGTGCTCATACTGACACTGCGCTTGCTGTTTGCACACAAGTGTCAATCATAGAAACGTTTCAGCAGTCAGACAATCATCATGCTCTTCTCCGAGACGCTTGGCTGGTTGGTTTAGGTTTCAGTCAGCATTTCTACAGCCGATCGCATTTCTCAAACTTGCATCGCGTTGTCTGAATCTGTTTCACACGGACTTGAAGTCGGATGTCTTTGATAACGGACGCCAGCTGATTCTCTTTACGTTGGCTGCTCGTCGTCATGTGGTGGTGTCAAGTCAAATGAAGCCTTTAAATCAGAATTCATCCTGTATTCTGACGAACATGAATGATTTGTGAGTGTGTGTTGAGACGAACTCTTGTACGAGAGTAACTTCTACAGTTATGATATTCTCGACAAATGTTTGCAAAATTGTAAACGTGCCCTACTGTAAATTTGTACAGTAAATATCTAGGTGTAAGCACAATGCTTTATAAGTAATATAGTAATATACTGGATATGTTGAGTGTATATACTGTATGTTTTAGATATTGAATATATTCATTAAGACTAACAGAATGCTGTACTGTATACATGTACTTGATGGACAGTGGTTGCTCAGTCTGATTCAAGTAGATCGTAATCGTAAACTGTCGTACAGGAACAAGCGGATTTCCACGACCGATTCACTAAACCAGTGCTTGCTCGACATCTACCTCTGTGCTTTGTGCTCTTGGTTCTGCCACTTTCGCTTTGCATGAGTATTTGAAATGCTGTTCCTTTTTTGGTTTTTGTTTGTAGTGGGACTGGAAATTTCCTAAATGCCAAAGGACTGATCCGTACTGAGTGATGATAGAATTGCATAGCTATCATCCAGAAGTATTTTCCAGAATGTTCCGATTTACCTTTTCTGTAGGGAATGTCTGTTCTTCAGTTTTATTTTCCCCCCAGTAGAATTCCAATATTTTTGAGTCTGTCAGTGCTTAAGTCATATCAATCCGACTTAAATATCAGAGTCGTTTGAAAGATGGTGGGGGGAGAGATTCATGTCCTGAAAAAGGAAAGTTATCATAGTATACATTTACAACATGGATCACAAAAATATAGTTCTTCAAATCAACATGCACCAAATTTGCTTCGAGTCTAGGATGAGCTCATTTTCTCGAGCCTGTGGTCTCAAATGGCCCCGTGAAAATTTATGACGACTGTTTTCCTTTCACGCTCGCTCAGAAATGACTGTTATACACAACCGGTTCAAACCGAATGAGTAATTATGATAATTACTTAAATCTATATTTTTCTGTGATTTTACCACAGTGACTAATAAACTCGTTCGGTCTTTGTATGAACATGGGCTGTGATGTCATCACACTTGTATCTTTCTCGTGAGTGTGACAATCTTGATTTTACGTTTTGCAGTCCCCTCTCATTTTCTTTAGACTTGAAAGTGGTATCGAATCTACAAAAGTCATCATGTTGAATGTATGAGTTGTTTGGGGGAAAAATCAAATCTGTTCCTCGATACCGGTCAATCATTTCACGCCAAAGTTTGTCTGTTGGTCAAGATCATATCGTTGCACCCCTGCCTAGAATCAGCATTAAATGGTGTCAATATTTAAAGACAAAAGCACCAGTCCTGTACTGTATTTTGGTGGTTGAGTGTCTGCTGATAGACGCTTTGTGGCATTGTGTACTGTACAGTATGTGCTGCTCTTCCTCTTTGTCCGGAGTGCTTTTAATTAATCCGAGAAGTCGTCATGGTGTTCATTGTTGAAATGTTCTGAATGGTCATATTTAACTGTTGTTAATTATTGAATGGTGTGTGTGTGTGTGTGTGTGTGTGTAATGAATTCCCCCTGTAGTGCCTCATCGAAGTGCTTTTAGAAACTGCAGCATTGGTGTACTGTGTGTGTCCAGTCCTTTTGAGCTTTTTAACACTGATGTTGGTATATTATACCGAAGATTTTGAACATTTTTCTGATGTTAAAAAAAAAAAATGTATATCAAAGGTGGTGTGAAAGGATGTTTATGGTGGGGATCAAGGTTATACCCTTGAACCATCTGACCTTTTTTAAAAAAAAAACGTATTGTCAGGTCGAAGCAGCTATGAAGCTAATATAAAATTAAAGCTATAAAGCTGGGCATTGCCATGTTCCAGGAACTTACATATTGCAGCTTTAAATTGCACATTCTGTCATTCTGTACAGCTATTAAAAAAAATTCAAGGTCATATAAATGAAGGCTGGAAAGTCTGATATCAGAAGTGCTTCTGTCAAAAAAGAAAAAAAATCACATTTCCAAGGGACTGTGTTAACCGTGGGTTTATAATTGAAGAAAATTTTTTTTTTGTAAAAGCGGACACTGATAATGGAAGTATGCAAGAAGTCTTCTGTCAGAAATGCTCAGAATCCTATCCAGTACATGTTTACCTTCATTTTAAAAGAAATTGTAAACCTGGTCTAAGATCAGTTTAAAAATGCTATATTATTTGAAAAGGACCGAAAAACAGTGCGTTATTCTCTGTGTTCAAGCCGTTCTGCTGCCTTGGTCAATGATGTTGGAGAATTGTGCTGTTGTAGATCATTTTAGAGCTTATGTGCCTCCACATGACTACACCCGTTCAGTTATGTACCTACTCTCAGAACATCTCATGATCAAATGTTTTTGTACTGATATAAAATCTAAGCTTAATGTTCTAAGATCTGTAGTATACAGTAGATGTGTATATTTTTGAAGAGAGATGTTAATTTTAACTGCCAGGAATATTGCACTGACCCTATTGTTGGACAATATTGTGTGTCAAATGAATGTTGTTTAATTATAAATGTATAGATTGATACATCAGATGTGTAATACAAGAATACAGAAAGAAAATATAAATTTGGCATTTTTTTGGGTACGATGCTGGCTGATTTGTCTTTTTTTGTGGAATGTTGTGGAAAATTCTTTTGTTTTCCTGTTGCCTCAGTTTTAAACCTTTTTCGAATTGGCTATGGATCTTGGCCCATTCTCCCTCACTGGCTGCTGTTATTTACAAGTTTTCCCTGATTGGCTGTCAGTCTGTGCCAATCTCCTGTTTGGCAGATCCCCTTCTCAGCTTCTGGTTTTGATGTCCTGATAATCTGACTGGTCTTCTCATACACCCCTGACTGGCAAATTGTATTGGCCAAATGCCCAAAATTGGCTGTTGGTACTCAGGCAATGCCTCAATGGCTGGTGGAAAGAAAAATGCCCCTCATTGCCTGAGGACATCGGCTGATGACCTTGACTGATCCCCCACCCCGTTGGCTGCTGGTTTTGACTGATTTTCCCCCACCAATTGACTGCAGGTTTCAACCAGTTCCTCTGATTGGCTACTGACATTGACTGATCCACATTGGCTGCAATTGCCGGTATTGACTGGTTCCCCTCATTTTCTGCTTGGATTTCCTGATCCCTCTCGTCGGTGATTGGTATTGACCGATCCGGCCTGACTGACTGCTGGTATTTATGAACATTTTTCCCAGTTTACTGCACACTGTTTTTAAATTGTGCTTTATTTTTAAAAAATTAATAAAGTATAAAAATGTTTTTGTGAACCCGCTGTGCCACAATATTGTCCTGTATTATAAAGATTCAATCCTTTTTATGGAAGTTTATGAAGTCCAGATTTGTAAATCAGCTCCAACCACAATTATTTTTTCAATGTGGCCTTCACAAATCCTACCAAAAATAATTAGTATAATATTCATTTGAAGAAAAAAATGTATGCATTGTTTCAGGTGTGAAATAACTCATTTCATCTCATTTATGTCGAAAAAAAAAGTTGATTTGACAGAGATTACTGTTGATTTAAAGATAGAAAAATGTGAATAATCTTTAGACTTTTTGCATTTTAGTCATTAAAAATATGCTCATGCTGAGGAATCAATTTCCTGTACAAGAGTGTTAGTTCGTGATCAGTTCTAGTGTTTTGTTACAATCAGTATTGCTTTTTTGTTCTTCTCATTAAAGATTAAGGCACACAGTATTGTGGAGTCGAAGGTTCAGCCCAGGTTAATATTTCCAGCGAACAGGGTGATGAGGAGGATGATGGTGAACCCGGTGAGGAGCCCAGCGTTCTGGATGAGGAAGAAAATCGTATCCGTCTTCCTATTCCATCTCTGGTCCTTAGCGATGGCATTCATCTCCGGGAACTGCGAAAGAAAGTGAGGCAAAACAATTCAACCTCCAAGTGCTGATTAGAGCTTTGCATGTGCAGTGTAATAAAATTGTGGACAAAGAGCAAAGCTGATAATGCTGAGGTCAATATTTTATAGCGGAGACGGATGTCCAGGATGTATGAAATGCCTCAGAACAGTTTCTGCGTTTCATGTCACAAGGAAATATGATGAGACAGAGAAAAATGGACCTTGATTCAGGAAGCACTTAGAAGTTTTCGGTTTGGCACTGGTGTACAAATCCGTTCAGGGCAGTAAACACTTAAGATAAGAAAGAACTGTAGGTGCAATTAAATTTTTTTTATTTTGGAGCCTGAACCAGCTGACTGTCATTTTCCCTGAACATAGAAATGAGCCTGATTGTAATTGTTATCACTGGATCATTACTGCGTCCTGTTCGGACAGGAATGAAGGAAATAATTGGGAGGAGATCATAAGCTGTTGTGTGAAGTATCAGGTATGCTCAATGCTCTACAGGCCATGCTACATATTACACGTAAAAACTCACAAGGCTCTATTTAGCCCATTTCCAGAAAAGTTGGGAGATTTTCCAAAATGCAAGAAAAACAAATAGCTGTGATTATTTTTTTTTTGTTGTTAATTCACGCGAACCTTGATTTAACTGACAGAAATACAAAGAGAAAAATGTAATACTTTTACTGACTAACTTTTTTGTAAATGTAAACAAAGTTGGAATTTGATGCCTGCAGCACACTCAAAAATGTTGAGATAGAGCCATTATTACCATTGTGTTCCATCACCTTTCCTTTAATAACACCTTTTTAATCGTATGGGACCTGAGGATACTAATTGTTACAGTTCTGTCAGAACCACTTGCATCAAGGAACGTTATATACGTTGCAACAAGTTGTATTTGGCAGGTAGCTCTGTTCTGGGATCTTCCTGCCCTTCCACGTGCATACGTGGAAAGTCACGGGAGCTTTCCAAGGGGTTGTTCTCAGTGTGCAGTGATTGTCCTTCCTTGGACCACTTTCTGATAGGTGATAATCAGCGAAACACAGAACAGCACCTGCACAACTGCTGACAAAGTTAATGCTGGCTCAGATAGAAAGGTGTTAGAATGCGCAGCGCATCACCGCTTGCTTTGTATGGGCGAAGTAGCTGCAAAACTGATCAGGGCGCTCATGCTGACTCCTGTCTGCCAGGAAGGTGCCTACAATAAGCATGTGAGAATCAGAATTGGACCATGGAGCAACAGAAGAAGGTGGCCCGGACTGGGTTGTAAGCAGGCATCGATGATAGAGAAATGACATTGATTTATAAAAGTCAGGCAGCATGAAAGGGGAGGAGCTGGGATTTTTGCAGTTGGAACGTTTGACCATTCTTGTTTGATACAAGATTTCAGCTGCTCAACAGTCCGTGGTCGCCATTATCCGATTTCTTCTCTTCATGATACACCATACATTCTCAATAGGAGACAGATCTGGACTGGCAGCAGGCCAGTCAAGCACACGCGCTCTGTCGACGAAGCCACGCTGTTTTAGTCCATGCAGAATGAGACCTGATATCGTCCTGATGAAATAAGCATGGACTTCCCAGGAAGAGATGTCGCCTTGATAAACATGTCTCTCTAAGATCCCAATGTATGCCCCAATACATCAGTGGTACCTTCACACACACATGCAACTCACCCATGCCATGGGCACTGATGCCCCCATACCATTACAAATCCTGGCTTTTGCATCTTATGCCGATTAAAAAAAAAAACCTGACTGTCACGTTCACCTTTGTTGCTGAGAACTTGCTGTCCAGTTTTCCCAAAAATGAGCTGAAATGTGGACTCGCCTGACCACAGCACATGTTTCCACTGTCTTTTTGTCCATCTGAGAGGAGTTCAGGCCCAGAGGAATCGGCAATGTTTCTGCGCAGAATTGATGAATGGCTTCCTTCATGCAGAATATGTTTTCAGGTTGCATTTCTGGATGCAGCGGCATATTGTGTTAAGTGACGACGGTTTTCCGAAGTGCTCCCAAGCCCATGTGGCTATATTTGTCACAATAGCATGACAGTTTCTCAGGTAGTGCTGCCTGAGGGCTCAAAGTTCACGCACATTCAACAGTGATTTCTGACCTCACCCTTTACGCCCCGAGATGTCTCTTTGCTTGAATCTTTTGACGAGGTTATGGACAGTCGATTTTGAAAGGCTTAAACTCTTACGGTGAGAGATGTTCGTTTTGAACTGACAAATTCTTTTATGAATTTTGGCACAAAGGGGTGAGCCACACCCCATCCTTGCTTGCAGAGACTGAGCCTATGGTGCCTGCTTCTTTTATACCTAGTCATGTTACCAATTAACCTGCTTCTTATGGAATCTTCCAAATTGGTGTTAGCTGATTATTGGATCAACTTGTCAGTCTTATTCTGCCTCTGTCCCAACTTTTTTGAGTGTAATGCAGACATCAAATTCTAACTTTAATTGTATTATGTAAATATAAACAAACTTGGCCAGTAAAACTATTGAAAAATTTTTTTTCAGTAAAATAAAGGTTCACGTGAATTATGAAATCACAGATTTTTGTTTTTCTTGCATTTTGGAAAATATCCCAACTTTTCTGGAAATGGGATTTGAGCATGGCGCACCTTTTTTGGAGAGCTTGCTTTCTATCGTTTACTCTTTAAAATGATGAACATGACTGAGATGGAGATTAGAACAGTATCAGTCAGACAGGACGGAAACGTGCGTCTCACCATGTCAGCGAGGGCGATGTAGAGAAACATCCCTCCAGCGAGGGCAAATATGACATTGGGTGCGAACGAGCTGCCCAGCAGGATCCCAAACACCAAGCCTATGTAACACGACAAGGCTGAGAGCAGGTTAAACAGCACGGCCTGTCTGACGCTCATCCCCGAGTTCAGTAGGATCACAAAGTCACCTGCAGGGGGAGACAGAGCAGAAAACAAACGTGGGTCAGAGGAATCATGCTGTCCTGTTTGAACCTCTTTCACTCTTTAATCACTATTCAGTGTACTTTGTTTAAATGCATCTGTTTGTATCTAAACTTTGAATTCGCCTGTGAGGAAAGGCATGTGGAAAAATGGATGGGTTTCATCGCACGGTTGCAAATGTAACGAAAAGAAATCCAAACCAAAATAAATGGAATAACAGGAATCAAAATGGAGATCCTGTGGGGGCTTTTTTGTTTGTTTTTTTTGTTTGTTCAGCACAACAGAAATGCAACATGTGTTCGACTTCACACAGCAAGGCACGGAATAGAAAAGTTAACACAGGCCCTGTGTGTGGGGGATAGGTGTGACCTGACCCTGCAGCAAGTCATAGAGTGAGCAGTTGTTTGTTTTAAATGCACACTTTGGCACAGACTGAACTGCTGCAGAGGAACATGCACGTGAAATGTGTGGACTGGTTAAACTCCCATCGGAGCCTGATACTTGGGTGACCCTGAACTAACCAACTCAAAAAACACTGTTTTTGTGAAACGTATACTCTTGGGGTTACATTCATGTCATCTTGGCCTTCAAGAGACACTATGGAACAACTTAACTGTCCACAAAACTCTAAAAGTACTCTGAGTTTTATTTAGAGCATTAGAATGACAAAATATTTTTGCCAATATTTTATTCATTCTTATGACCAAGTTATTACCTCACCTGGGACGGAGTCCACCAGTGGGCAAGGTACTGTTTTCCGTTTTTTTTTTTTTTTTTTAGCAATATTACAGGAAAACGGCTGGACCAATCTTGATGAAGCTTTCAGGATAGATGGGCATTGGTCTCAAATAGAACCTCCAACATTTTGAGGGTCATCCGGTCAAGGTCACCAAAAA
>JANZLE010000014.1:1953677-1963960 GCA_026413485.1 Osteogeneiosus militaris
ATCACCCAGATGATGAGTTCCCTTTTGAATCAGGAATAAACCTGATCAGAAACCAATCATCATCTCAGAGAGTCTCTCATATTGGCTCTGGCTTGTTTATTAATCTACACTCAGCCTGAACAAGCAAACCGTAAATTTGATTATTTAGAAAATACATACAGTAAATACCCATGAGTAGAAAAACTGTGCTAAAATGGTTCCTGATTAAAATAGCCAGACCCACAAAACTACACTACACAACAGATATAAGAGAGCCTTTTTTATTATTATTACTTGTATATGTAAATCATTTTATTTATCTAGAAGCTTTATTTTCTATTCTCTGTTCATCCTGTAATGATGCTGCTGGAATTTTAACTTCCCCGAGGGATCAATAAAGTTCTATCTAATCCAATCTTTATTATCCTACAAGAGGAAATTCATATTGTTACAGCAGCAAAATATATATAAAGAGAAAAAGATAAGGCAGTGAAGGAGTGTACAAAAAAGGATAAAGAAATAAAAGTTTGCAGATATACAGTTAAGTCTGTTACAAAGGTGGAATTGCACAAGCAAGTAGGTCTACTGCACATTTTAAGCATGTGTAGCGAGCAGCTGGATGCCGATAGTCCGAGCACACAGTATACAATCAGAGATAAAAGCTCAAAAATAAGTGGACAGAAAAAATGGCCTCAGAAGCTGTACAGAGGAGACGCTGGACACACACGCGGTCTCACTGATGTGCGTTAATGAAAGCCCAGGGGAGTTGAGAGATGGAGGTTTTGTAGATCCCAGGCTGTTCATCACCAGCTCTAGCAAGGCAGTGTTTTGCGCCGTCATCTCCATCAGCGGGCAGAGGAGCGACCCGACCAACAGCACAAAGCACTACCTCAGCCAGCACATGGCGCTCTGCTCGGATCCAGCTCAGGACACACACACACACACCCGTCACTCCGGGCTACAACATGCTTTTTCCCCCAAAACAGCGACGCACTGAAACAAAACATGAAGGAATTTCCTTCCTTGGTGACACAGGAACCGCAGCAATGCGTTACAGAGGAGATGAATGAGTGGAGAACTGAGAACATCCACATCATCTCACACTGGAGTGACTCAGGGCTCAGAGCACAATCTGGCATTCAAACTCACTCTCACGCGCTCTCTCTCTCACACACGCGCGCGCGCGGTCTCTCTCACATGCCCCGCGCTCTTTCTCTCTCACATGCGCCGCGCTCTCTCTCTCTCACACACACACGCGCGCGCGGTCTCTCTCACATGCCCCGCGCTCTTTCTCTCTCACACACGCAGTCTCTTTCACGCGCTCTCTCTCACACACACACGCGCGCGCTCTCTCGCTGACATGCGCGCGCGCGCTCTCTCTCACACACACGTTCTCTCGCTCACATGCGCGCGCGCTCTGTTCGATCCTCTGCTCACACTACTCGTTCAGCTGTAGTCATGGAGGTGGCGCGGGCACGAGCTAAGGCAGAGGGCGAACGCACACGCGCACAATTTGCTCAAAAGGAGCTCGAAGTTAAAATAGAACAACTTCGTATGGAGGGCACTCTGAATGTTTTGCAACATGAAAAGGAAGCAGCTGTTGCCATGGCTGAAGCCAAAGTATTAGAAGAGGCTGCTGTGTCAATTACAGAGGGATCTTTGAAAGGATGTGAAAGTTTAGCTCCTGCTGAAGACCCAGTAGAGCGCACAAAGGAATTTGTTAAACAGTATTCAAATGTGCCATCTCTTGTCAACCCACATTCACCAGTTCAAACAGATGATCAGAGTCAGTCTGTATTACAGCCAAATTACAATGTTGTTGATGCTACTGAGCTACTCCAAAGCACACAACCATTAGTGCTGCCTTCCTCTCATCCTAATGTGACAGTCAGGACTGCTTTGAAACAGTCACCACAACATGTGGATGTTCATCATGATTATCAGCCATTATTCATGCCGTCTCAGTTTCCATCTTTAACACCACAGCCAGTTGCTCTGTCTCAGCAACAGCCAGCCCCTTTGTCTCAGCCACAACAGCATGCCTCTCCATCTCTAATACCATGGCCCACTTCTCAATCGCCGCCACAGAGGCAACCGTCCTCATCTTTACACCCACCAGTCAGTGGACAAGATTCGATGAGTGACATAGCCCGGTTCCTTGCACGGCGTGAGCTCATTCATGCAGGGCTTACGAAATTTGATGATCGTCCAGAAAATTATTGGGCATGGAAGACTTCTTTTGATAATGCCAAGCAGGGTCTTTACCTCACACCAAGCGAAGAGCTCGACCTCTTAGTACGATGGCTTGGACCTATGTCCTCTGAGTATGTGAAGAGAATTAGGTCTGTCAATGTGCGATATCCTATCAGTGGCCTGCAGATGTCATGGAGCCGTCTTGAAGAAGTGTACGGCGCTCCCGAGGTCATAGAGAAGGCACTTCTCGATAAAATAGAGTCATTTCCAAAAATCACAAAGCAAGATCCAATGAAACTACGTGAGCTTGGCGACCTGCTTTTGGAAGTCCTGTCAGCCAAAACTGATGGCTTCCTGGCTGGACTGTCTTACTTAGACACGGCAAGAGGTGTGAATCCAATTGTGGAAAAACTCCCCTATCCTTTACAGGAGAAATGGATTAACAAAGGTTCAGAGTATAAAAGAAAGCACATGGTGTCATTCCCACCATTCACAATCTTTGCTGAGTTCGTACGCACAGAAGCACAAGCGAGGAATGACCCTAGTTTTACCCTCAGCACCAGTAGCCCTGGCCGGCTGTTGAAACCAGATGACAGCTTTAAAAAACAGCCGCAACGGAAGGCTCTCATCACCGCTCACAGGACAGATGTTGCCACATCTGCAGAATCCCCACCTTCTGGTGACGCTTCAGACACACCTGTCGATGTAAGCAAACAGTGTCTCTTGCATAAGAACAAACCCCATCCGCTTAAGCGATGCCGAGTATTCAGGTCCAAGCACTTGGATGAGCGCAAGGCTTTTCTTAAAGACAATGGGGTGTGCTATCGTTGTGTCTCTTCCACTGCACACCTGGCCAAAGACTGCAAGGCTTTAGTGAAATGCAATGAGTGCGACAGCAATAAGCATGTGGCTGCACTTCACCCAGGACCGTCACCATGGCAGCAAGGGAACGCCGTGGAACAGCATGGCGGGGAGGAAGACACGCGATCAGCTCCTGAGGTCAAGGCCAGCTGTACTGAAATTTGTGCTGCAGGAGTTGGCCCTAAGTCCTGCTCTAAAATCTGTCTAGCAAAAGTCTTCCCACATGGCCATCCTGAAAGCGCCAAAAGGATGTACATAGTTCTTGATGAACAGAGCAACCGCTCACTTGCAAAGCCAGAGTTTTTCGACCTGTTTGGGGTTAAAAGTGAGGACCATCCTTACACCCTACGTACTTGTGCTGGTACCAAGGAAACAGTCGGAAGACGTGCCATGGGATTTCAAGCACAGTCATTGGACGGCAAGACACAGGTGCTTCTGCCAACACTCATAGAGTGCAGCTACATCCCTGACGATCGTTCGGAGATTCCTTCTCCAGACATTGCTCACCACTTCCAACACCTGAAACCGGTGGCTGGTGAAATTCCACCTATCGACCCTGAAGCCAAGATTCTGCTGCTCTTGGGTAGGGATATTCTTTGCGCCCACAAAGTTAGGGAACAGCGCAATGGCCCTCATAATACCCCTTATGCACAACGCCTTGACTTCGGGTGGGTGATAGTTGGAAATGTCTGCCTGGGCTCCGCACACAAGCCAGATGTAATTGATACCTTTCGCACAAGCATCCTTATGAACGGACGTCCAAGCCTCTGCTCTCCATGTCCCAACCAAATAAAAGTAACGGAAAGATTCGCTGCTAAGGCTCCTTCTGTCACACCTCAGCACACGTGTGAGTCTCCAAGTACCAAGTGTAGTATCGGCAGTGACATATTCCAACAAACCCAGTATGACGACAACATTGCGTTCTCCATGGAGGATAGAATGTTCATGGAATTGATGGACAAAGAGATGTTTGTTGGCAGTTGCAACAGTTGGGTGGCACCCTTGCCTTTCCGCCCATCTCGCCAGCAGCTTCCCAATAATAAAGAACAGGCACTGCAACGCTTCATGTCTCTAAGCCGAACCCTGGAGAAGAAGCCTCAAATGCGTGAGCATTTCGTCACGTTCATGCAAAAGATATTCGACCGCAACCACGCAGAGCTAGCTCCTCCTGTGAAAGAGAACGAAGAGGTGTGGTACTTACCAATGTTTGGTGTATATCATCCCCGCAAACCAGACCAAATACGGGTCGTATTTGACTCCAGCGCCCAACACAGAGGTGTTTCTCTAAATCAAGTGCTACTTACCGGGCCTGACCTGAACAACAGCCTGCTAGGCGTGCTGATGCGTTTCAGGCAGGAAGCAGTTGCTATAACAGCTGACGTGGAGCAGATGTTTCACAGCTTCTTGGTCAGGGAAGACCACCGCAACTATCTCCGATTCCTTTGGCATGCCAACAACGACTTGTCACAGCCTATGGTGGAATACAGGATGCGAGTCCATGTATTTGGGAACAGCCCGTCCCCTGCCGTGGCGATATACGGACTTCACCGAACAGCCCAGCTTGGCGAGGTCGAGTTTGGGAAAGATGCCAGAGACTTCGTGGACCATAACTTTTACGTTGATGATGGGTTGAAATCTCTTCCCACAGTGGAGATGGCAGTCGATCTTTTGAGAAGAACTCAAGAGATGCTTGCATGTTTCAATCTTAGACTCCATAAGATTGCGTCGAACCATCCGGCATTGATGGAAGCATTCCCCACAGCAGATCATGCAAAGAACCTGAAAGATCTGGATCTTGAGGAGGACATGTGCACAGTTCAGAGGAGCTTGGGACTTAGCTGGGATCTTACCAGTGACTCGTTCGTTTACCGCATAGCTGCTGAGGACAAACCCTACACACGAAGGGGTGTGCTGTCAACCGTCAATAGCATATTTGACCCACTTGGCATCCTAGCTCCAGTTACTATACAAGGCAAGCTCCTGCTTCGTGAGTTAACAGCAGACTCTCCTGATTGGGATGCTGCGTTGCCTGAGGAGAGAGAAGCTGAATGGACAGCATGGAAACAGTCCTTGCAAGAGCTCATGGATTTTGAGATACCACGAAAGTACTCTGGTGTCTCTCTCGCTACAGCACAAAGGCTTGAGGTCCACGTCTTTTCAGATGCCTCCGTCACGGCCATTGCAGCAGTGGCCTACCTAAGAGTGTTCGACTGTGATGGAAAGTGCAATGTAAGCTTTATCCTCGGCAAAGCAAAGCTTGCGCCTCTCGCAGCCCATACAGTCCCTCGACTTGAGTTAGGAGCTGCTGTCCTAGCAGTTGAGCTGTCAGAGCTCATAGTCAATGAGATGGATGTTACTCTACATGCCCTGGAATTCTATACAGACAGCAGAGTCGTATTGGGCTACATACATAACCAAAAAAGACGGTTTTATGTATATGTCAGTAACCGGGTTCAGAGGATTCGGAAGTCAACCACGCCCGCACAGTGGCACTATGTCCCAACCGGTCTTAACCCTGCTGACCATGCCACAAGATCACTCCGTGCAGCAGACTTGAAACAGTCTACTTGGCTCACAGGTCCCGCCTTCCTCATGTCCCAGGACACAGGAGGACCTTCTGCTACTGAGTCATTTGATCTAGTCAACCCAGACACGGATGCAGAGGTACGTCCGAATTGTACTGTCTTGGCTACACAGACGAAAGACTCTCAGCTCAGTTCTCAGCGCTTTGAGAAGTTTTCAACGTGGAAGTCTCTCACACGAGCACTTGGACTTCTTATTCACATTGTGGAGACTTACAAAGTTCCAACTGATCGGAGCACCGATTGTCATGGCTGGCACTACTGTGCAATGCATCAATCTCCTGAACACTTCTCAAAGGCTTCCAAGGTCATCATTAAAGCAGTGCAACAGGACGCATACGATGACGAAATCTGCAGCTTGTCCTTGGGAAGAGAGGTCTCCCGTGCAAGTGCACTGAGGAAGCTGAACCCAACCTTAGACCAAGAAGGTTTCCTAAGAGTAGGAGGAAGACTCACGCATGCTCCCACAGAGAATGATGAGAGACATCCCATCATCATACCTGGTAAAAGTCATGCTGCTGTCCTTCTTGTGAGGCACTTCCATGAGCGTGTTAAACACCAGGGTCGTCTGTTCACCGAAGGTGCGACCAGAAGTGCTGGATACTGGATTATAGGTGCAAAGAGGTGCATCAACAAAGTCATCCACAAGTGCGTTACTTGTCGGAAACTCCGGGGGAAAGTGCTCGAACAGAAAATGGCTGACCTCCCTTCGGACCGACTCAGCATGGAGCCACCATTTACGCACATCGGCCTTGATGTCTTTGGGCCTTGGATGGTCGCCACACGCAAGACTCGAGGTGGATCTGCGAACTCAAAACGGTGGGCTGTCATATTCACCTGCCTCAGCATACGAGCAGTACACTTTGAGCTCATTGAGTCGCTTGAGAGCTCTAGCTTCATTAATGCACTACGACGCTTCTTTGCCTTGAGGGGACCGGCAAAGCTCATCCGCTCCGATTGTGGAACTAATTTTGTGGGCGCTTGTAAGGAGCTGAACATACTTTCCAAGGAAGCGAGTGTGAACAGTTTCCTAACCGATGAAGGCTGCCAGTGGATTTTCAATCCCCCACATGCGTCCCACATGGGAGGAGCCTGGGAAAGGCTTATTGGGGTAGCAAGAAAAATCCTCGACTCCCTGCTCCTTCGTCAGCCCTCTCAACTCACGCATGAAGTGTTGTCGACGTTCATGGCCGAAGTGTCTGCCATAATGAACGCTAGACCAATTGCCTCAATACCCAATGACCCGGACTCACCTGCACTCTTGACCCCAGCGATGATACTTACACAGAAGCCTGGCGGTCTGCCTCCTCCCCCAGGAATGTTCGACAAGAACCTCTGTCGCCAAAAGTGGAAGCAGGTTCAGCATCTTGCTAACACATTCTGGGAACGGTGGAGAAAAGAGTATTTGGCTACTCTGCAAGGTCGTCGGAAATGGCAAGCGAGCAAGCCTGACCTAAAGGAAGGAGACATCATTCTTCTTAAGGACAATCAGGTGAAGAGGAACCAGTGGCCGATTGGAATCGTCACCAAAGCCATCCCAAGCAGCGACAGGAAAGTTAGGAAAGTGGAGTTGAAAGTATCAAAACAAGGGACTGTCAAGACTTTCTTTAGACCTATCTCTGAAGTAGTTCTTCTTTTTTCTTCAGATGCATAGTGTGTCTCTTTATTACTGTTCACTTTATCATGTTTGAGTTTTTGATAGTGGTATTTTGAAAATCCCAGGCGGGGAGTGTACTGTCACCCATGCCAATTGTATTGTTTACTTTAATTCATAGTCAAGTGTAACTGACGACTTAGCACCACCATGTGGATTGTATAGGTAATGCGCCTAGTGTTTTGAATAGAACGTTCAGATTTTAAATTCAGTTCGTGACATGAGCCTCCAGTTAATAACTGCTCTCTTACTCGACGGTCAGAGATCCCGTAGACACCATCGTTTGTAAGTACATTTGTCAAGAAATTAATGTTTTATGTTTAATAGTCGAAGTATTTTGTAGATAGGTGTTTGTATGAGGATTTGTGACGAATGGGATCTGTAATTTAAGTTAGGGAATTCATTAAGCATTGTTAATACCAGCGAACATTATTTCCTTCTTTGTAACCGTTTGCTGACCGGTATTTTCTCTATTGTCTGCTTAAGTTTCACAGATTTGATTATTGAAATGAGGAGTAAAACACTATGGATTTCTACATCTTGGTTCCGACCCTTCTTTCAGTAGTCAGCTGTTAGCTATCTGCTAAGTTGTTTGGTCCTTACACAACGGGGGCAGAATAGTAACTTCATATGTTGGATGATCATTCTCTACTCTTGCACTGAAATCTCCCAGGAGCAGAAGTTTCTCTCCTTGAAGTACCTTGTCTACCACATCAGCTAATTCGTAATAGAAGGCTTATTTTTCTTCATCAGGATGGGTCATGGTAGATGTATACCCATTGATCAAGTTGAGGTAACGATCATTCCTTGTGGGGGTACACAAACTTAGGATTCGCTCAGATATTCCCACTGGTAGTGATGGCAGTTTCCCAGCTATCTTATTCAAAGGCAAAAGCAACGCCTGCATTTTTCTTCTTTTGTCAGTATTCCCACTCCAGAAGAAAGTGTATTCGCTCTCTTGCACTTCTCTTTGGCCTTCAAGCCTCGTCTCTTGGAGTGCAGCAATGTCGATGCTGTAGTGACCTAGTTCTTTCACGATCTGAGCTGTTCTATGCTCAGGTCTCTTATCATTGTCCAACATGGTATGGACAGTCCAAGTCCCAACTATCAATTTCATATTCTTTGCTTTTCTACCGCTATTATAAAGACCCGCTGGCCACAGTGAGCCAGCCAGCTAAGGACTGGGTAAGCTTTCTTTTCTCCACCTTTTCTAGGGGCTTCCCTTTCCAGGACAGGCCGTGCTCTCCCTAAATAGGGCTGCCTGGACACCCGCAGTGCTGCCTCAGCCCGCTGTTACCCAGAGCTTCAGGTAAGCTTGCTTCAAAATGCAAGCTGCCTGTGTGTAAAGTTCCTGCTAGCAACTTCCAGCTTCTCAGACCTGCTGCCATCGCATTTACTACATCACCACAGGGCTTTCTTTTTCTCCTCTCCTAATGAAAGCACCTTGTAAGACAAACGATGTTGTGCCCCCATTGTGTTGTCTCTCTGGACCTCCAGACCTGATGCCAAAAGAAAGAAAGCACAACTTTATTCATCACACACTTGTGAAATTCCTCTCTGCATTTCACCCATCTGAAGCAGTGAACACATATGAATGCACACATGTGAGCAATGAGCATGCACACATACCCAGAGCAGTGGGCAGCCATGCTAATAGCGCCCAGGGAGCAGTTGGGAGTTAGGTACAAGGGCACCTCAGCCCAAGGCCATCCCATATTAACCTAACCACATGTCTTTGGACTGTGGGGGAAACCGGAGCATCCGGAGGAAACCCACGCAGACACAGGGAGAACATGCAAAGTCCACACAGAAAGGCCCCCACTGGCTGTTGGGCTCGAACCCAGAACCTTCTTGCTGTGAGGCGACCGTGCTAACCACTTAAGTGGTGCACAAAAATGCTACAGATCTGGCGGGTATGGAAGTGGCCCCGCAGTGACAACTGACTTGCCGAGTGATGCCATCCGTTGACCATTTGAGTGGCTCTTCCGCATGCCATCTAGTGGTGTGCCATTGACCCTGTTGTGTTCATCTGCCACATTGCACCGAAGAGCACCCTGCTGCCAGCATCTTATTGATGTACTATTTAACCCATAGTTGGAACCCAGGCAGGTGCTACCACTCTGGGTCAGAGCAGACCTGGGAGCAATGGTGATCAAGGGGCAACTCCACTTTCCCCAATACCCAAGTCCTCCCAAATCTGAGACTCGCCACCGGTTGCAGTTTAAAGTCATACCCAGGACTAAGAATGACAGTATAATGCATTATGGATAGAAATAGAGAATAGAATAGGATAAAGTAGGATAACTTAGGAGAGAATGGAATAGAATATGACAAATTAGTATATATAAAGTTAGAACACAGTGAATAGAGTGCATGTGCACAGAACAGAAGAGAACATGACAAAATAATAAAGAGTAGGACAGACATTAGGACAGTGTAATAGAGTATAAGAGATCAGAAGGGAATATGATAGAATAGAAAGCTTTTTGAAGACATAGAAAAAAAATGACAAAAATGCTACGCATTCTTTTTAGTTTGTAGAAAAGAATAGACAGCCAAATCAATACAAGAGAATAGATTAAAAGAAAGAAGGGAATTGACAGAATAGAATGGAATACATCACAAGAGAAAAAAAGAAGGGAACACTTCAAATTAGAACAGAATGTACAGTATTATGATTCTATAGAAAGGAACAGATGGGAATAGAATAGAAAGCATGATGGTGGTATAGAACAGAATACAACAAAAATACTATATATATATATATGTATTCTGTAGAGTAGGATAGACAGTTACGATAAGATAAGAATTTTTGTTCTGCAGCATTTCTTAAAGGGGAAGAAAGGGCAATATATACGGTTGCTGATGTGACAAAGTAACGTATTCTATCAAATTTATGTACTAGAAAACAACGAAATATCTTGGTAATTGTAAATATAATAGTCGGTACGCTAAACCGCACAAGAGTCGCCATTTTTAAAAGACCGTGACGTCAGCCCTACCCACTGCACTAG